>JZKD02S0388049.1:81156-105389 GCA_000966675.3 Picea glauca
TAGCATGCATGCATAGTTTTGTCTTGATTGCAGGAAGCTTTGTGGAAGGAGCAGCAGTAGCAAGGGGATAAAAGCTCAAAGGAGGATCTACTTCAACCGTCGATAAAAAAAAGGTTAGTTGATTCTTCTCATGTTTTCCTGAGAAAAGGGGTTTTGGATTTGGGTAGAAGGTTAAAAGTAAGCTTATGAATGGTCATGATCTGCGTACAAGTTTAGAACCCTGGCTTGTTAGTCTGTAGGGTAGAATACCCCACAACAATGTCTTGTTACATTTTTCAATGACAATGAAGAGAACTTTTCAACCATCGAACAAATGCAAGTGGAATGCAAATAAATAGAGGACCACATTTTTGCACTTCAAGTTAAGAAAGAAATCACTATCCCACTAATCAAGAACTGTATTGAAAACTGGGTCAAGAACTCCTTGCAACAAATAATTTGTTAACCCGGAATAGTCACCACAGATAGTTTCTTTAAAAAAATCCCAAAGCAAGAAATGTTATGAAGGCACATACACAACAACAAAATACAAACGAGTCTAATAGAATATTTGCTTCTTGTTAAGTAGTCTATTCTTTGCATCTACTTTTGCTATCCTTTTCTTTTGCTAACTTGGTAATTACTAAGAATTATTCATGTTATGTCCTCTACATACTTAACACTGGCTTCTAATTATCTGCCTCTCTTTCTTCCAGGAAGACAATTATATTTTTTTATCTTGTCAAAGAAATCTTTAGCATAGATGGCTAGTGATTTTCTAGGCTTTGATTTTAAAACTGAATTTTCAAGTGTATTTTCACTCTTTATGATTTTTCAATGGAACATCATGTTAAGTTCTATGCATATGTGGTACTTTACTTCCATTATATGAAATGATATTTTGGATTTTATACTTTTTCACAAGCATTATGTAAAAGACAATTGCATACTTTTTTTCGTTTTCCAAAGAACTGTTTTGGCATAGATGGCCACTAATTTTCAACCCTTTGAGTTTAAAACTGAATAGTTAATTATGTATTCATTGTTTATGATTTTTCAATGAAATGTCATGTTAAGTTCTCTAAATATGTGCATATTTACTTTCACTCTTCACAATGTTATTTTGAACTTTATGCTATCATTTGTAAATTTTATAGCATATTGTGAATACTCAACAGCCTTGTCCTTTCTCATATCTTTATTTCTTTGTGAATTTGTACTTAAGAAACCAACTACATTGTTAGGTTTCGTTTCAATTGTCTATCGTGACAATTTATGTTGATCGATTTAAAACACATAAAAATTGAAAAGAATTTTCCCTGCTCCATTCAACATTGTTCATTGGACCAACACTTTCTCGCATAGTGTTGTTTTCCATTCGTGTTATTTACAAAACCACTTTTCCTATTATGTTGGAACATCAACAATTCCTCTTCTTTTGCATTTTATTTGATATGTTCAGTTCTCTATACATTGTCTTTTCTAAGCTTTCGTTGAAAAAATACTTTTCCTATTAAGTTGGAAGTTTGACAATATTGTTGTTTTTTCACTATGTTTCATGTCTTATGTCATCTACACATTGTATTTTTTGAACTTTGGAAAAAAAACAGTCATACCAGTAACAACTTCTCGATATGCTATTGAATTTCAAGAGTCTACACAAGCAACATATATTGTATAGGGAACTCGATCGCATCTTCTTTATACATATCCTTCACATTGCTTCTAGCACATCCTTGGCTCAGTGGACTTTGCATTGCCTCTCCGTGTCTCCATCTCCGCAATCTCTTTACAAAGTTTTATGGTAGATGTTTTTACATAGTTCTATGCTAAATGTCATGTCTTGTGCGGACAACTACAATCCCTTTTCTTCTTTCACACCCGCACATTCTATCCTCCACACACTTTACATTTCTTTCATCAAACCCTATCATCGATACACTTTACATTGTTTCCGGCACATCCTAGCCTCTGCATACTTCTTTTTACTATGTTTTATGCTACATGTTTCTTCTTTTTTTTTACATAGTCCAATGTTATATCTGATATTTTATGCAAAGAAATTTATGTCCTTTGCTTCTCACACATGCTATCCTCTGCACACTTTTCACTAAATTTGATGTGCGAAGCTTCAACAATTTCATCGTTATCCTTTATATCCACGTCCATTTACTTCCACACAATAGAAAGAGTCAAATCAAAGATTTTGTTTTTCTATCATTTGTTTCCAAAACTCTTATTCCCATAGCACTGCTATCGCATATTTCAATAAAGATTTCATAATATTTATATTATTCTTGAAATGCATACTCAACGACTAAACCAAAAATTAGTTGCAAATACAAAGGATCAATTCAATTAATTATTTATCAGATTAAGCTCGAGAACCTATATCTCATACTTGTTGCAACTTTTGTAATTGTCGCTCGCTATCCTAACTTCCAAACACTTTACATTTCTTCTCGCATATGCTAACCTCGCCACTGAACACTTCACTTATTTCTATTTCTTCCCACATATGCTAACCCCCATTCAACATTTCACTTATTTATTTATTAAGTTTTGATCCACATTGAACATTCACTATTTAATTACTAAGGTTTACTCGACATTAAAAATTCACTAAGCTTTACTTTACATTGAACAATTTACCATCTTGCATATTTTTACAAACTTGTATCTTAAATGTTTTTAATCCAAATACTTTACATTGCTTCCTACATATGCTAATTCCCATTGAACATTTCACTTATTTGCATTTGCTCCAAACACTTTACATTGCTTCCTACATATGATAACCTTCCCATTGAATATTTTGTTTATTTTCTTCCCGCATATGCTAACCTGCCCATTGAATATTTCACTTGTTTTCTTCCCACATATGCTAACCTCCCCATTGAACATTTAATAGGTTGTTTTTTTCTTTTTTTTAACAAAGTCTTATTCTAAATGTTTATGCGTCAACAATACTAAATGTTTTCACTTTTTTTTCTTTATTCTTATGGTTCTCCTATTGCATAAACAATAATTTGTAACATCCCACTCTTGCGAGCAGATGTTATTGACTTATTCTTTGAGGACACTTGTGTGCAAGTGATCCGGTTTTAGTATATGGATGTATGTTCGTTCATGTATTCTTATGATGATGTTGATGGATTATGATGTTATGTTATTGGATTTCTATGTATTGATAGGTGCTATTGACGAGTTTACCTTGAGTGTGCAGAACACTTGACATATTTAGGATGTCGATGGCATCAATGGACCTCCTTGGAATCTGGATCGAGTCAGTAAGTGTACTGTATTGGTTGGGATATTTTTATTTATGCATATGTGACATATGATCAGGTATATTATGATGTTGTTTATGGATCATTGACAGTGTTTCGTTGATGGATGTAGACTGACGAATGCTTGCTAATGAGACTCACATAAGGAGTAAAGGGGTCATGCACAACAACTAGATATTGAGGGAGAGGTGTGGCAACAAACTTTCCACAACCTACTAGCTCTCTCGTTGTGTCTCAAATTGTAGGTTAACAATTACCTAGTTCGAGATATCCACGATGTCTTGAGGGAAAATTGAGACAGTTGCTCACAAAGATTCTAAGGGGTGCACAATAAGGCAGGGTCCTTATTCCTTAGAGACCCTTAGTCTCTCACAAGGTCTCCTGAATGGAATATTGACTTCAAGGGTTGGACAACTACCAAAACCAATCAAAGGAGAGTGTCACCCTTGGAGCATGTAGTGCATCTTGAAGGGCATGTCGAATAATTAAAATTTGAGTAAAAGGTGAGTGGCACCCTTGGAGCACAGAGTGTGTATTGAAGGGCACGTCGTGGTATAAAAGAAATGAGTCAATGAATCTAGGTGGCCTAGAAAACTTGAGTGAATGTTAAACCTTAAAACCTTGAGCACCTACCTAATTAATTAATTGATTGATTAATTAACTAAAAGATGAATTTATTAATCATAATCCCTAAAGGTCTAGGCATTGCAAATAAATCTTTAACTAAGACTAAGTCTAAGTGAGTGAGAAGACTAAAAAATAAATTTTTAAATCAAATGATGAGGGGATGAAATAAATCAAATTAAGAATCAATGAAAATAAAAATAAATCATAATACACTTGTGCAAGTAAATACGAAATTAGAATTTTAGTTGAGAAAGGAATAAAGAATAAATGTGTAAGCATAGAAAGGTATGTAGTCTAGTCTAACTAAAGAAATTTCCTAAATTAAATGCAACTCAGTTTTAGAAAGGAATAAGTCATTAAAAAGGAAATAGAGGGAATAAAGGGACAACTAGGAGTGATTTTAGGAGCGATTTTAGGTTGGGTGAGGGAAATTGACATTTAATTTAATTAAATTATGGATTTATTAGTGAAACTAAGGGAACAAGTGACAAGTGTATGGGGAAAATAATTCCTAATTAAATTATTAAAAAAATATGAATTAAATGTGCAAATGGAAAGTTGTCACTAAGAAAATTTCTATAAAGGAAATGGTTGAGAGGAGGAATGGATGATGAATGGTAGGAGTAAGGTTATGCTACAGAAATTCTAATTGGTTTTACTTGTGAGAGTTGGGATACCGATCTCAAGAAAGAGAGTGGTAGCTCTACCTTGTGAGGCAAGCTTGGAGCTAGAGTATTTTGGTTGTCATTGTGTGAGCCCCTTTGTGTCTCGAGGGGCTAAGGGGGAAGAAAATTACCCCTAGAATTGGCTAGGAGGTATCGATAAAGTCTCAATGGTTAGAAATCAAACAAAGGAAGGGAACGCTAGGCACTAAGGATCATCATCAATCCCATCTCACCGGTTACGATATTTTCAGTGAGTTTGCATTGTATTAAGTTTTAATGGATGTAGGGTTCAAATAATTCTTATTTATTTTGTTGGGTTCTTACCTCCCATTTGATAGGGATTGTTTATATTTTTATTCCCTGTGTTTTTCAGTAAGTTTTTTTTGTTTCAGAACCCTTGACACTAGCATTATATGCAACCTTGAGATGAAAAAATTACTTGGGAAAACCTAGGGAATAGATGCTTTGATGAATCTTTATTTACTGTTGTTATTACTTGTTTTGCACTTTCCTTTAGGCATTTTAGTTGGGAAAACAAAATGTATCTTGATGCCTGCAAGTTAAGCTCTGCGACTTCCTTCTTTTTTCCCAATGCCTTGGTATCTTAATCTCTGCATTTTTGTTGGGAGTTGTGAGCTCTGCACTTTCTTTCCTTTGCCAGTGAAATGCATCTCATTACCTCTGTGTTTTTTGCGTAAAACGTGTCATCTTCTGGGGGAAACTAGCATGAGTTTTTACCATCAATACCTCTATGTTTTTATGTGTAAATTGTGCCCATCTTGTGGGGGAAACTAGCCGGCATTTTTACCATCATTATCTTTGTTATTTTTGGTGTAAAACATGCCCAACTTGTGGGGGAAAACTAGAAATCATTTTTACCTTCATTATCTTTGTGTTTTTGGTGTAAAACGTGCCCATCTTGTGGGGGAAACTAGCCATCATATTTACCATCATTATCTCTGTGATTTTTTGTGTAAAACGTGCCCAACTTGTGGGGGAAAACTAGCAAGTGTTTTTACCTTCATTATCTCTGCGATTTTTATGTGTAAATCGTGCCCAGCTTGTGGGGGAACCTAGTCTATGTTTTTACCATCAATACCTCTGTGTTTTTAATTGTAATATGTGCCCATCTTGTGGGGGAAGATAACCTGCATTTTTACCATCAATACCTTTGCATTTTTATGTGTAAATCATGCCCAACTTATGGGGGAAACTAGCCTGCATTTTTACCACCAATAGCTCTACGTTTTTATGTGTAAATCATGCCTAGCTTGTGGTGGAAACTAGCATGTTTTTTTACCATCAATACCTCTGTGTTTTTAAGTGTAAATCATGCCCATCTTGTGGGGGAAACTAGCATGTGTTTATAACATGCATGCTCTGCATTTTTGAAGGATTTATTCACTTAGAAACAATACATAAAGATCCCCTGCATTTTTACCCAACAATAATACATCTTCATCTCTGCGATTTTTGCTTTTTACTCATTGATTTTTCCACTTAACACACAGTGTTTTCACTTGTCCTGTTCTATACAATTGTCGCCTTTTACTCATCGTATTTATTGTGTTTTCCTCTGCGACTTTCAAGGAGTTTTTTATCGGATTCATTCACTGGTTTTCCTTTTTCTTACTCAGCTATTTTTTCAATTAAGGCACCATGTGTGTGTATGGGAACCCTCCTTTGTTTAGCTGGAAAACTCAACTTATTTATGCCATCTATTTAGCTTTTGTTAATAGGCGTAATTGATATCTGATATGTGTAGTTTTATTATATGCTTTTGTTTTATTAAATGTTTATTAAATGTTTTATTAAATAATTGATATCTGATATATAGGCCCAATATTTTAATATGTCTCACCTGTCGTTTAGAAAGGCTTAGGTCATCATGAATAAATTCAAGGAACCTAAGTATAGATTTTTCTTGGCGCTTGATATAATGTTGATGCATGATAAAATAAGAATTTACATTTACTTGCATGCCTCGATTAATGTCGAGGTGTGACCACTTGAGAATTAGACCAACGTGCACCATGAATAACATTGATGTATGGCGATATGTGTTAATAATTTATTCTTGCATCCACTAAATTGATGAGTGATTGATTGAGTAGATATAATTTGTTGCGCGCAATGAAAATATAATGTAATGAATGATTGTTGTAGATATTAGACTTCTTGCGCACACTGAAATTATAATGTAATGTATGATTGTTTAGATATTATACTTCTTGCGCAAATGGAATTTAATGTAATAAATGATGGTTTTAGATATTAGACTTCTTGCACACAATGCAAATATGATGTAACGAATGAATGTTTAGATATTAGACTTCTAGTGCGAACAAAATTTAATGTGACGGATGATTGCATTTATGCTAATGGTTAAGTGGTTAGATTGTGTGGCTCTATGGACTAATGTTGACGCATAAATGTTTACACTTTTGATTACTCACATGCATTGCAATAATGGAAATGCATGATTAGTTTAGTAATAAAATTTACTTGCGCGCCTTAATTTAAGTGGGCATGAGATTGCTTCTTAATTATTCTCTTGCACCTTTGAATTTAATGTTGATCACTCTTGCGTTATGAATAAGTTGTTATTTAATCTTGTGTCTTGAATTTATGTCGATATGTGACTGATTTAGTAACTAATTTTCTCTTGCGCCATTAATTAAGTTGACATGTGATGGTTCTAGAGTTTGTTTACATCTCGCGCGAAGTGAATATTTAATGTTGATGAATGATCGTTAGAAATTGATATTATGTGTGCCATGATTTAAATGTTGATGTATGATTGATAAAGATGATGATTACCCTTGTGTCATGATTAATTGCTGATTAGGATTGAATGATTGATGTAGTTGATGTAGACTTAATTGTTAGTGGGATGTATACACCTCCTTGTTCCTCAGAACAGTCGCCAGCCCTGAGACCTTAAATGGTCAAAATAAATTGGATCCTGGGCTTGAGCATTGCTTATGTGTCCTAGAGGTCCTAACCTTGCAGGGTAGGATTGGGGAGGTAGTCATTTTAATATTCATTATCTGGTTGATCATTGTTTATAAATTGTTTCAAGATGATTGTGATGTGCTAAGTGGCGACGTTATTTATGTTTATGCGTTGCTATCCTTTTTGTTGATGTGTTGAATGCATCGTTATTGATTTCAATGAAGAGTAGTTGGTGATGCTTTTACTTATGATGTCATTGATTTTGCATTGCTATGATTTATATTGTTGACGTTAATTTCCTAATTCAAAAAAAAAAACTTTTATGCTTCGCTTCCATAGTCGTAATGGAGAGGTATTTACATAATTGTATTCTTCTTTATTTTATGTATTGTTTAATTATTATTTTTTCACAAAAACTATTCATTTATTATGCATTTAATTATATTAATTTTCATTGTTGAGCATATATTTCTCAAGTAATCATCAGGGATTGTGTTACCATGCAGCCCTTGCTAATATTCTAAAACCAACAATATTTAGTGGGCCTAATGGTTAAGAACATGTGTTTCCTCTTAAGAGGTCACAAGTTCAAATCCAGAGAAGGGTAGGGTATGTATACCTCTGTAGACTTTACCAGTCAAATCCTTGGGCGAAGGAGGGTCCCTTGTCCCACAAACAAGGGGGTCTCATACACCAATTTGGTGTGGCTTGGTCGTGACCTTAAAAATAGATTATTATATTATTATTATTATATTATTTAAATTTGAAAAATATATAATGTCTTAAAGTTTATTATAAACATTATAAATTTAATAATTATTATAAATATTGTAAATTTTATTAAAGTATTTTACTCTAAAGTAATCCATATATTATTTCTTTATCAATTCTTTGTTTTGAAGTTAAGGGAAAAAAACTAAATCAATTTTTTTAATAGTTAAAAGATTATTTAGAGAAATATTATTATTATTTTCTCAAAAAAAATTCTAATCAAAAGTCAAATAAATGTATTTTATTAATCGTCTCTCCAATTTTTTTTATCAAAAATTAAATCAGTATATATTAGTTAGTATGTTATATTTTATTATAGTTATTGTTTATCTTAAAATTAATGTGCCCCATTAGTGTACCCCTCCCCACACCCCAAAGTGTAAGAGAGTACCATTTTGGAGTCATGGACCCAATTTTCAGTTCAAGAAGACATTTAGAATTGGGCTCTAGTCATGCTTGAAATCATCATTTGGAAAAATTGGTTGAAGACATTGAAAGCCATTTTCTTTTGTAACTTCACTAATCAAAACCATAGATCAATAATTATATCAAAGTCAAAATCAAAACATTTAAGCAGAAAAAAAAAACAAACAAAGATTCTTCGTCCTTAAGGTTGTTAGGAGATTTAGCAAGAGGAATTTAAATCATGAAGAGAGTTAAATTTCTATCATAGAATTTTTTGACAATCGGGATTTCCATGTCAAATTCCCAAATATTAGAAACCCAGTTAGCCATCTTACCTTGAAGATAGATTTGGGGCAACAAATATTTTACAATGGCAAATGACACTTTGACCACCATATGCTTACCTAAAACATAATGTTTGAATTTATTTAGATTGGTGATGAGCACAAAATCATGTATTTGAGTGATTCAAGTTGAAGGACGTATTTTATTAGTCCTCATCTTCGTACATGTTGAGCCTTAAAACTTCTTGTTGTACAAAAATAATTAATAATTTCCCGTGTTTGCATGGTGTACAAAAATTCTATAAGGATTTATCAAAATGCACACCAAGTCTACTTCATGAATGCCAAAAGGATTGAAAACATAAGTCTACAAATTGTTATGCTAGCTACAAAACCCATGTCTTAATTTTCCTTGTTTCATCTTCAAATTCTCCCAACTTATGTACACAACCACTCTCTAAAAATGTTTTAGGCATTTCCATAAAATGCACATGGTCATCACTAAAATTCATGTCGAGATTGAGTTATGGATCCAAATCAATTTTTATAAGATGCTCTAAGTACTAAATTCAATTCTATACAAACCATTTTATATTATGCCATGAATCCATGTCTGAATTTTGTAGTGCTTAAAACAAAGTTGCCCTTATTTCCACAATTCAGGAAAGTGCATGCATGAAGCATTAAAATACATGCTCAATGAAATTTGGCCATGCTCAAATCATGAAAATTGGATTGGAATTACTTATAAATATTCCACACCAATCTATGAATTCAAATGTATGCAATATAACTTCACTTGAGGGCCAACCCTGGAACCCCTAGTAGGATTTGGCTAAGTTGACCTGCAATGAATACAACACATGTCCAATAAGGAAGAGGTCTAGTCTCCAATATGGTACACATGCCTGAGAAGATATGTCTATAATGAATCCTACTAGTTCTTATACCTCTAAAGAAAGGTCCCTTGGCTTGGATTCTCAATGTCTTGAGCCTTATGTTAGAAAAAATTCAAATTCTATTGAGAAGCAAGGGTTTGCACTAGATCTATTATTGACAGAGATGGTGCTTGTCAACATGGATATCTAGAGGATCCTTGGAAGGTTAATGCTCAGGGTATACATGTCAAGGAATTGAATATGATAGGAACTATCTCAATAGCAACATCACATAATCTAGCCTTAGGTGTGAATGACCCAAGGATGTTACAACATTATTTTCCACCCTAGGGACACATGGAGGACCCATTGTTGATTCCTTGTTGAGGCACACTCTTCTACCCTCGGATTTCACTGATTTTGAGGGAGGTACCACCCTAAGCCACTAGCAGAGTGTGATTAGTCATAGGTTAAATCACCAACAGCATGTGATTGATCGATCACTGCACTATTGACATCCAACGACTTCCTTTGTAGCCTTCTAGAATTGGGGAGTTACAAGGAGATCAATTCTAGGTGAGTTGTTTCTCTCATGATATGAACTTGGGAACTCTTAATATAGTTGGGGTTCACTAAGATCTAAAGATATAGAATCATCCCCTATCTTTCTCCGCCAATATATATAAAGAATTCCTTCCAAGGTTAAGAGGAGAGGAAGAATCGTTTACAGGTACATGTTGCAAAAATTTTAGAGGAGCTCTTCTACAGAGATTAGTCTTCATATCAGGTCAATCTTTCTTATGTGAGGGATAAGGAGGAGTTGTAGCAAGATCCTAAGGAGGAATGCTTTCATGAATCAAGGTATTTATCATGATTGATGTACTATTTCTCCAATTTTAATATAGATCAGTATGATTTTTCCCTTCTAATGATTGTGTATTTAGTAATTGGTACTTTCTTGTGAAAGATCTAATATTTCCTTGAATATATTAGGATAGATATGCTTTATATTTTCATTAATTAAGTTTGAACCATTTTGAGAAAGGTGTGTATTGTCTTTATGTGTGCAGATTGCAGGACCTGGAGATTGATCTGTGGAGCTACACCAGCCAAGAACATGCAAGGACAACCTTTAGAAATAAGGTATTTTTTTCATCCCACTTTAATAGAATAATTAGGAAAAATCTGGTAGATCTAGGGAGAACCTTGATGTGATATATCTTGTTTTCTATCTTGAATCAAGGGAATATCCAAGGGAGGTCTTACTTATACATTGGTGATATGTATCCACAATAGAGGAATGGTGCATCTCATTTGAGTCTAGCCTCATTCTTACCATTAGAACTTGGTTTGGGTGATTTTCCAAGGTCATCTGTGCAGAGTCCTAGCGGAGAGGCTTAGCGTTGTAAGATTCCATTTGGGACGAAGAGGACAAACATAGTGGATCCATCGTTTTCCTCCTCAATCAGAGATTTAGGATATGTTTCGATTATAGTGCCCAAGATTACAGGAGATGTGTTTCAGCATGTGAGAGTTGAGGTAGAAGGTGATGTTACCAAAAAAGGTATAGTTCATCCATTAGGGAGGTTGGTTGATGCATTTGTTAGCACTTTAGACTTCATAGGAAAAAATGGGTGTGAAGGATTGGGTGAGTTTTCAAGTGAAAAAGAAGAAGAAAGAGGTCAAGTATGTTAAGAAAAATACTGCAAAGCTGAAGATGGTGATGGGATCAGATATCAAGATGCATAATGTGGTGGGTTTATCAAAGAAATCTCTGGTAGGTAGTTTTTTTTGTCATTGCATGAATGAGAAGTCACCCAGAAAATTGGTATTGGATGTTTGGAATCTCGTGTTGGGATACCCACCAAAAAAAATTATCCTTGTGAGGGGGTGGATGAGATTTATGTTTAGCTTGGTAGAGGACACCAGGAAAATCAGGAAGGGTTTATGGAGATGGGATTCTACATTGTTGTATCTGAAGATTTGGTCCCCTTTTTTTTATGCTTGTACGGAGAAAATGGGTTACACACCAACATGGGTGAAATTACCTAGATTACTGTTGACGAGTGTTTATGACACACCATCAATGAGAAGGGAAGATCTGGTTCGGGGTTGTCTAGTTAACCCAATCCATTTAAAATAACCTACCCTGGCGGATTTTGTGGCTCTGTTAGCCAATGAAAATAATAAAGTGACTTAAGAAAGGTAAAACTATCTAACTATATAATCATATTACGTACATTAAGATGAAAATATTATATGTTAATATATATATAAATACCTAGCATATAGTTGTATTATATACAGTATGTATGTACAGATACAAGGTTTGAATAAAGCCTTGTGAAAATGATAGTTTAACTATTGAATCAAAATTTAAATAAGATTTAAGACTAAGGAAATTGTTATTTTATTGTAAGTAGCAAACAACGAAATGAACGAATAAGATTTAAAATGATATAAATGTAATGAACAAAGAATTAAAGTTTGAATGATTTAATAGTTATTCATTTGTAAATTAAATAAATCAAATAAGGAAAACTAACTAACCTGATGTCGATCATCTGTAAAGAAAAAGCACTAAGTTTTTTTGTCTTTCTGGGTAATGTAAGCTCCACGTAACCTATCGCCAAGCATAAATCTATGGCAAGAAGCAAAGAATGAGATTTCCTTAAATAACTCAAGGAATTTTATATGTCGAAAGAAATCTATAATAAACAGAAAGGAAAATGTATTTTTCTCATGTAACTTTAACTTATTCAAAAGCTGGAGATGAAATTAACTCCAATCTCCAACAAGTGATATCATCGAAATCTAACATTCGACGTAAACTAAAAATGTACAGATATATGATTAGTCACATAGATTATGATAACAAATAAATAATGGACTACGTAAGATATAAGCACAAAAAGAATGCACAAGTGTTGAACGGACTAAAGCTAATTCATGACATATATATTTGCATGCCCAGAAATATATGAAAGTAATATGACAACAATCACACTGTACAGTTTACATAAGGACTAAAGACAAAAAGAAAATTGCATTTCATATATTTCTCAAAAATAAAAGTCCATCATCAAGTCACAAAAAGAATACCCCTTGTCTCTGGGCAAGCACCAGTATTTAAACTAAGTTCATGATCTATTTCTCATATCTTACAAGATAGAGACAGATCCATTTTTAATAAATTCTTTACTAAAAAATAACCAAAAGATAGGTCTGATGTAACAGCCATTCAAAATAGTTACATAATCAAAATATTATTGAAACTATTTTTAAAGAAAAACTTGCAAATTTGGAGCATCTCCAACGATTTACTTGTCCCATCAACCTTTGCAAATCGATCCCCTTCACACCTAAGAAGAAAAACGAAATTTAATTTAGAAAAATAAATCTAATAAACTAATTAAAGACGAGCTACAAATTCTATGATTTTGTAGCTAGTCTAATAAAACAAAATAAAACAATTTCAGTTATAACAAAACAAACAAAATGTTAATTCCAAGAAAATTGTTTACCCATTAAACATTTGAAAAAGAGGCATGAGATAATTTTGATTTCATAACAACATTAAAGTTGGAAGAATTTTTTATAACAATATCCGATGATTTCTTGAACCTTTTGCTAGCCCCGGGGGAAGTTTGTTGGATGTTGTCTCTCGGATCCTCATTTTCTCTTTCCAATACCAAGTTACAAGCCATAACCTGATTTAGTTGAGCTTGAAAATAAGGGATATCCTGGTAATACCTCTGGATCCAATTGAAACACTCTTCATAGTATACATGTTCCAAATTCGGTAGGGGGTGAGTAGGATATGAGTTTAATGGTTTATCTTGCGCCATAACCCTTTTCAAATCATAATGGATTCCTGAAAACCCCTCTTGATCCTTTAGAAATGGAGGCAAGTTAGAAACAAAATAATATTTAGGAGAATCCATTCTAGTGGCATCAGAACTGTTATCCTCAACATAGATTGTATCCTCAATGACAACTATGGGAGTGGGTTTATCATGGATCTTATGTCAATTTCTAGTCATCCTTGACATAAGTCTACCATTCCTTTTATTTCTGAAATCTAAATCATTAACCCTTTGTGTGTTTTTATTACTCTGTCTTTTGATTTTAATTTTATCTTCATTAACCGAGTTCTGTACAGGATCAAGGACGACAGGTGCCTTATCTCTTAGATGGCTCAGAAATTCCTCCAAGGACTTATTTGGAATGAATTTGCGTTTCTTGTAGGTGACATCGGCTATTGGAAGAAAATCAATAGGGGTATCGGGAGGTAATACAGGGTCTTTCGAGACTTGTATTTCAACTCGAAAACTTTGCAGAGAGTGGGATGATATGCTTGGGCTGGTAGGCTCATAAACACACAGACGTAAACTATAGACAGGTTCAGATGGCATTGAGATAAAACCATTCCTAACAAGAAAACTTTGCCAACTATCTCCTATCTTTAGAAATTGGGCATTAACCAGAACCTAAATTAAACCATGGTGGAATAGACTAGATTCAGAGTTGAGGTTTTGACTTTGGTAGAACCTGGACATCTTCTGGAGACTTCTAAGAAAATAAAATGGAAATTTTAACTTAAAACCATGGAAGACCATCAATAGGCGCACATGAAATAAAAATTCCAGTCCATATTATCCCTCACAAGTGGCGAATTGTTTAATTATCAACAAAAATCCATGCCAATGAGTTTTGAACAATTGGATGGGCATACCTTTAATGTTATAGAGAGATTTCCTAGATACCATTAGTAAATTTCATGGGATACCTTCTATCTTTAGGTTTTTGAACCAACGGTCCCCTTTCTATGATAGACTTCTGGCCTCTGCTATGGATTCTTCATTTACTTGTAGCTGCAGGTCACCTACTTTGGCTTTTGCACCGTCAAAAGTCCTGGCAAAATCCTGTGTGACTTCCAGATTAAAACCCTCAAATGAATACAAAAATTTAACCCAACCAAAAATGGAGAGGTCATCTACAACATCATCATGAGAAAGAAGAGCCTGTGATCCATTTGGCTCCACCCTAACTACAGGATCCATAAGCTTGCGCACGATATACCAAAATATGCAGAATGGAGGAGTCTACATTCGAGCCAACCCAAAACAAATGGTATAGTTGGCATGGTCAAAGGTGACTCGAAAACTGAGATCTCGAGAGAATGCTACCATGACTTCCACCCTAAATTTTGATTAAACCCCTGCACCAGAGGATGAATACACTCAAAAACCACCTCACCTGCTAAACACTAATCCCTGGTTTTGAAGCATCATCCACAGGATGAAATGAATGTAATCTCGTGTGAACAGGACGGAGAGGTAATGGTTCCAGAGCACGGTCACTAGCCAGGTAATACATTGATTAGACCGTGACATAACAGTTCAAAGCAGTGTTTGGATCATAAGGTAATGTCATAAATTTAGAACCAAAATAGCCAAGGGTAAAGTAATAACCAATACTTTGAAAATTGATTAAATCATAACATAAATCAATTGTGATTGGGTTATATTCTTATGTTATAAAAAATTTACATGGCCATATATTCACCAAGCTTAAATGTTTTGTGATTTTAGGTGTTTCAAAGGCTCGTTTGGTTTTACAAGGAGAGAAGCTTTTAGAGTTTATTTAATGAATTTTACAAGAAGATTTCGATCTCATGCTTGACAATCATGAAATTGAAATGGGTAAATGAGACGTTTATTGATAAAATAAAACTCAAAACAAAAATGATCAATCAAGCAATTACTCAAAAACCATAATCAAACTCTTTGTAGACAAAATTAGGTAGCTAATAAAAATTTCCTTTGCCATGCTCGTGTTTCAAAGATTGATGAAACAATATGAATATTTGGCTGCCAATAATGGCGAGTCACTAGGCAAAGCAGTTATCTCTGCATCATCAAAACTTTATATCAGGGAAAAGAAAGATTCGAAAATCACTAAAAACAACTTTGAAGAAGATTAAAAGTATTAAAATTAACTCAGAAAATTAATACAGTCATATTCACAAAGAGTGCTCTAATAGATGATTGTAACCTAAAATTTAGTCTTGCTAAAAAAAGGATACGATATTTATAAAGGTAAATTCAATACCATTGACAGGGCCACTGCAGCCAGTAGGCATTCATAGCCTCGACAGGGATGCCATTTAACCCACTCAAGTACTTTAATCCCGTCTGAAATTCATTTATCCATGATATGAAATTTTTGATATATGATCAACTTAAAAACATACCTGACAGATCTCGAACCCAACATTGCTTCGTTGCTAGTAGGCATGTTCAGTACCCCGACGAAGTTGTCTTGGTATCATGTGTGCATTTACCCACTGGCATGCCTGTGCAGTACCCTGGCGGGTTTACACAAATTTCCCACACGTTAAATTGTTTCCAACTCTCTTTAGTGGTTTATAATGATAAAATTTTGATATTTCATGATAACGGGAGAGCGAGGAGATACTAAAGATTTGATAGCCACGAAGACATATGATCGATCATTAATATTGTTTTTTTGTTCTTTTAAGAACTGATAGTTTTAATCATGGTTTATACATTTAGATTTCAATCAAGAAATCATCTTAAGTATGGGGAAGCGCTTTGAATTGATCTCATTAGAGTTGGGACAGTGTAAAAAATTTAAAGGTGATCGTACTTCCCCAAGATCTTGACAGAAATTTAGGAACAATATTATGGAAGAGACTTCTAGAATAATTGTCTTATAAATCACTGATCTAAGTTAAAACTTAACATTTAAGATTCTTGAACTATTTCAAATTGTCGTTAGTGATAAATATGATTATAAAAATTCCCCTCAATAAGGGATTGTGAGTTAGAAATAACCTTTAAAAAAAAAAAAAAAGCAACAAAAATAGTCAATCAGAAAGAAAACATTCAAAAATGAGAAACTAGGGATATTTACAGGGGGCGGGTCATATTCTACTCAGGCGAAGTATTTCTTGAGAGTTTGGCCATTCACCGGAAACGTTTCTAGCTTTCCCTCCAAGTTCTGCAAACAAAAGGAGCTAGGACCCAATTTTTCTGCAATGAAAAAAGGTCCCAACCACAGGTTTTAAAACTTAGTGTGTTCTCCTTTATGCTCGTGTGCTTTGTCCCATTTGAGGACCAAATCTCCTACGTCAAAGTTTATATCCGAGGATGGACTTGTATCAAACCAGTTTTTAACAATCTGTTGGTGTTGGTCCAATTTTTGTTTTTCTTGTCACCTAACTTGTTCTAATTTCAGTAAAGCGTTTATTCGCTTCTTTAAAGGGGGACATTCTTCCTCCTGAACCTTCTGAGATAATTTCAGTGAAGGGAGAAAGACGTGGGGAGGAAGGATAGCTTCTCTTCCGTAGATGAGGAAGAAAGGAGAATTATCGATGGAAGCTTTTGGAGTGACCTTGTCATCCCATATTGCGTTATATAATGCATTGTGCCAATTTTTGTAATTTTCAGACACTTTTATTTTTATTATTTTAATCATATTTTTGTTTGTTAATTCAGCCAAGCCATTTCCTTGGGGATAATAATTGGAAGAGTATTTTAGCTTAATCTCTTTTTCTAAAGCGAAAACATTCATGTCCAAGGAAGAAAAATAAGAAGCACTATCAAAAACTAAACATTCAGGTATTCCGAAACGAGTGATAATATGAGAATTTAAGAACGAAATTACATGATTCGTGTTTACTACCCTTAATGGTAAAGCTTCAGACCATCTTGTAAAATAATCTATTTTCATGAAAATGTATTTGCATTTTTGTGAATAAGGTGGGTTAATTTGTCCTATGATATCTAGACCCCACTGCTGAAATGGTGTATCTACTGTAATGGGTTGCAAGGGAAATGCATCCTTCTTGACCTGCCCTGCATCTTTTTGACAAATTATACATTTGCAAGCCATAGCATGAGCATATTTAAATAATGTGGGCCAATAGTAACCACCCCAAAGTACTTTGTGGGTAGTCGTGTACCTTTTCAGATTATTCCTTTTCTAGGCAGCGCAGAAATACACCATCAAAATTCTTCTGAAACAATACATCATTAATCAATTGAAAAGATGTAGATCTGAGCCTTAGTGCTCTTCTGTTTTTTGGATCAATATTTCGAGTATTTGTTCCATGCAGCAAATAAAATAGGATATCATTATACCATGAATTAGGCATAGTTTGTATACAACAGATTTGTGTTTCATTATGCATATTTTTAGTTGGTACTATTGATTGATTTTTTGGTATTTTAACTGAATCAATGACTAATTTGCAAAGGCCTTGACCTACAAAAATTTGTGTGGGTACGATTTTGAGATCGTACTCTTGAAGGGAGGTCATCCAATTTTCCCTTTTCTCCCCAAGTTCCTTCTAAACTAATAGATTTATTACATCAAGGTAAGGGACAATGACTTTTATCCTAGATTTCAATAGGTAAGGTCTGAAATGTTTAACTTCCTTAAAGACAGTGTATGCTTGTTGATCTACTATAGGATAATTGAATTTTTCTCCTTTAAAAGAAGAACTCATAAATGAAATGGGTATTTCGTTGTTTTCAACATTTTTCTGAGTAAGCACAACAACATACGATATGTTTGATGCAAAAGTGTATAGTGTGAAGTCTTTGGAGAAATCATGACTCATCAAGTAGGGAGCTTTGATTATAAATTTTCTAATGGAATTGAAACCTAGGTTCTCTTGTGGTCCCCATTTGAAAAGAACATCATTTTTAATCAGGTTTTTCAAAGGCCTAACCATCTCAGAAAAACTTGGAACAAAGCGTCTGACGAAATTTATTTTACCCAAAAAAAATTGCATTGCCTTTTTGGAAGATGGCGGAGGGATATTGGCAATAGCTTGTGTTCGTTCAGGGTCTATTATCATCCCTTCCTTTGAAACTATAAATGCAAGTAATCTTCCCTAGTCTATTGCAAACAATGACTTCTTAGGATTGAGTGAAATACCAAATTTATGACAACACTCTAGTACAACCCTAAGATGTGCCAAGTGATCTTTTTTGTTCTTTGAAAAGACAGTGACATCATATAAGTAGACAATAACTGACTGGTTGATAAGGCCATGAAAATAAATATCCATTTCCCTATGGAAAGTGGCTTCGACATTAATCAATCTGAAAGGAATTTTCGATAGGCATAGGTGCCCCACGGGGTGCGGAAAGTGGTTTTCAATTGATCTGATGGAGACATAAGAACTTGGTTGTACCCTGAGAAACCATATAATAAAGATATCCTTTCAGAACTAGATACTTGTTGTAAAATTTGATCCATTGGAGAAACATGATAGTTGTCTTTATCAAAGGCTCAGTATAAGTTACGAAAATCGACACAGAGCCGAATTTCGTCGTTCTTTTTTCTTACTGAGACTAAGTTGGATACCCATTGGGTATGCCGAACCAGAAAAATGATTTTGGTGGTTAATAATTTATTTAGTTTCTTTTTTACTGTGGGTTCTAATTTAGGATTCATTTTTCTAAGTTTTTGTTGAAATGGTCGGGTTTGGGGCTTCATGGGAATTACATGTTGTATTATGTTTGGATCAAAGGTTTTCAAATCATCATATGTCCAAGAAAATACATCTTTAAATTATTTAAACAACTTTATGAATGCATATCTTTCTTGTTGAGAACACCTTTTTCCCAGGTTAATATTCTGAGGATTATCTTGTGTTCCTAATTTTAAGGTTTCCTACAGTAACGAGGAATTGTTTGTTTTCCATTGACCACTCCCCTAAACTTGTCATGTAAATCATAAAAATTTTCTAATCTAACAACATACTTAGGGATATATTTTACTAGATCGAATGATATTTACATGGAACGAGGGTTAGATATTACAGAAAAATCATGGAGATTTTCATTGTGAGTACTTTCATCAATTACAGCATCTTGGAAAGTGTCCTCCATATGCAGAAAATTTATGATTTGTTGGTCATCGTCAAACACTCACCAATTGGTAATATTGTCAGGGATCGATGGTCTGAATAACAATTCAATAGAAAATGCAATAGGAGAAAAACCCTCAGCAGGTAATAATTTTGACGCAACATTAGCCAATAAATCAGCTTCGAAATTACTATATCTAGGAATGGAACTTATGTTAAAAGAGATAAATTTATGGATTAAGTTCCATACCTCGGTTTGGTAGTTTTTTAGATGAGGTGATAAACAATGAATAACATTTTTTACATGCTTAACTATAATTTCAGAATCACCAAACACCATCAATCTTTGCACCTTAATATCCAATGCCTTCTTTAGTCCTTGCAGGAGTGCTTCATATTCTATTGTGTTGTTAGTACATTCAAATTCTAATCGATAGGAAATGAATGTATTATTACCTTTGGGGTCGATCAGAGCACAACCAGCACCAGCGCCTTCATGAGATTTAGATCCATCAAAGTATAAAGACCAAATTTCATCACTATCAACAATGTTTGCATCATTTTTCGAAATCGTTGCCTGAGTATAGGCTGATATTTCAGATTGTTGTTATGGGTTTGTAAAAGTCGATATTTCAGTCATGAAATTCCCAAAAAAAGTGTTCATTCCTTGATCTTCAATTGTATTTACACCAGCGGTGAAAGGCTCATTCAAATCATTTATATCTATAACAGTGTACTTTAGATAATGTTCTCTATTAATTATGATCTCGTTAGGCTGGTCGTTTTCTGGTAACCAAAGATGAGACAAATCTGTAGCGAAATAACCATGCAATTGTTTGGACCAATCTCTGCTTAAGAACAAGCCATAAACTTCTGGAATATCGACGAAAACTATGTCAATTACCTAGTGCACTTTTGGGTTAGATGACAATCTAATCAATATATATTTAATTTCACCAACAACTATGACATTAGTTCTGTCTAATTGAATAATTTTCAAATCGGAAGGTTTGAATTCAGCATTTAATCTTCTAAAAAATAGACAGAGCCATTACATTCGATGAGGCCCTGGAATCAACCATACAATTATGCACATTTTTGTTGAAGATTTCGAAAGTTAATATGAAAGGTGGTACATTTTTTCATGGTGTGGGAGCAGAAATCTGTTGATTTTTTACTGTTGTATCCGAAATTATTTTATCTAAATTCCCTACAGTCTTATCTGATGTGTCCTTTTTATTTTGATCTTCAGGCGGTATTTTTCTCACGACATGTTTTGTTTTGTTTGTGCCATTTTCTGCTGATTTTTTATTTAAAGGATCATTCTTTTTACTATTATCAGCTATACTCCACAGCATTTTCTGTAGGATAAGAGGGAATTTGAGCAGTTCAAAAATCGATACATTTTCCCTTAGTTTTTTAAGATCTTCAGCAAGATCATACTATAAATCTAGGGAAACATGGTTTCATGTTGTTTCAATCTGTTTTGGTTGTTTGGATACCATATTCTTACTTGTCTCAGGTGAGGATGTGTTTTGCACCTTACTTTGAGTGTTATAAGGGTGTTGGGTTTTATGGACAGTTTCAAAATTGGCTTGGAAAATACTGTCAGAAAGATGTCTGGAGACTAGGGAAGATGAGTCCTCCTCATCAAGTGTTTCTTCTTCACGTGTGTCGTTTTGGTTTTCAGGTGGTACAGAAACAACACTATCATTTGCATCTAATATTGCTTGTAAAGCATATTGTAACCCTTCAAAATTCAGACCTTTTGTGGTCGGATTTGGTCTATTTAGAGTAAAAGGTTTCCTAAAAGGTGGTCTAAAGTTTCCTTTACTTTAAGACGCTTCTTCAATAGATCTTTTCAAGTCTGTGACTTGATTAGATAACTTTTGAAAGGCTTTCTATAAACCCTCCAAGTCTAAAGTTTCTTGTTCTTTTTTATTTGGGGGAGGTCTAGTAAGGATTTCTATTTTCTTTTTAGTAGAGGAAGTTGATTCATCTTCCACATTTACATTATCCTTTAAAATAAGAATGTCCTTTTCAATAAGGATTGACTCCTCAAAATATTCTAGTAACATTCTTTTCTTAGACCTCTTAACCCATATAGCTATATTATGATGTAGGGATTTAGCATAGTATGCAACAATCAAGTTTTCAGCAGACATTGATTTTGTAGGGATTTTATTTTTAAGCATAAGGAATCTCTGATTGAAATCCTTGACTTTCTCTCTGGGGTTCATTTTCATGTTGGACAATTCCATTACCAAAACTTTTGGAGATTTATCATCCATGAAGAAAAAAGTCTCAAACTTATCCCAAGAAGCGATAGTTTGGGGTTGTTGTGAAAAATACCATGTGGAGGCATTTCCTTCAAAGGTGTTAGGGAATAGCCTGCACACGACATCTTCGTGTTCGACGTTTTGAAGCCTAACTGCTAACATGAATTTTTTGATATGACCCTCAGCTAATTACTTCGAATCGAGGTCAAATTTGGGTAACCACTTTTTAGGATGTTTGGGTAACGGATGTTGAGGTCTAGGCACTGCTACGGCATCTTGATCTCTCCAAGGTCTGGCGGGATTATTTTGGTTATCCATGGGATTTGGTGGGAGTGAATTTTGAGATCGCCCAAACAAAGAACTTCCTTCACTAGAGGATTCCTCTCTTGGAGAGGGTGGAGAAGACCCAGGTGGGGATGGAGGAAGACTAGATCCTATAGCATCTTGGATTAGTGCTTCAAAAGGATCGGTAATAGTATCACCTATTGTGTGATCAAACAAACCAGTGCCAAGAGGATTTTCGTGCTGATTGGAAAAATCAAGAGGTTGATTTAACTGTCTATCAATTTCTCTAAGTCGGGATAATGCACCGTGAGTTCTCAAAATTGATTAGCGAGAATTATGGATAATTTCTTGTACATCAATGTTGTAGGAAAATCTCCCTGCGGACAGGTAGATCGCCTCTAAGAGCTTGACCCGAACTCTAGACAGAAAATGCTTAACATGGACACTGACTTCCTTTCAAATCTATCTAAACTAACACATGAGAAGGAAGGATGACAGAAGTAACTTTTATTGACGTTTGTCCCTGCACACTCCTGGTTGCGCTTGGATCCTTTGCTTCTCGCTGGATCCTGTGGACAAAACAAGATACAACCGCTTCCTACTCTATTGATATTAGCTTGAAAATAGATCTATCAATAAATGATAAGTTCATGTGACATTAGACACAAACTAGAAAGAAACAGGCCAAGCGTGTCATATTGATGAGAATAACGACAGCAATACTTACAATCATAGATGCGAATGTGAAAGCTTCGTCAAGTCATCTTCATCTAACCCTTGCCTGAAATATCCACAACCTGGATAACAGCAGCTTCACTGATCACTCTCCTTTGGCTGATTGTGTATTTTCTCAAAGATCATAAGTTTCATACCAGCAGTTCTTCCCCCTTTCCACCACCATAGAGCCTGTTTATATAGGTTAAGAAGAGCTTAACCTCTCGAGTTATCTTTGGAACAAGTTGGGAACCTTCTCCTTAGATCAGGGATCTCTTGATGAAACCAAGAATTCGAACACAACTGCCTCCTAATCTCGAAAGATCCTCCCCTTATTCTCCTCAACGGGCCAACTACTGCCTCAAATTAGGCAGTGCTCCCTTAGAAGGGGCATCATAGCGTTGTAGCGCTCCCTGGTAAGCCTTGGGGGAGTGCCAGTGCTTTCAATATGAGCAATGCTCCTTCAGAGGGAGCTGGGGAGCGTTATAACGCTCCCTGAAGCCTTATAGGGGAGCGCCAGCACTTCTAGGGATGAGATGGGGGAGCGTTCCTCCTCAAAACCTTTGTTTCAGGGCTCTCTTTAGGTGTCAAGAGTTGTTTGACTTCAGTGAACCAGTTCTCCTTCTTCAAATCAAGAATATGAGATGTTATAAGTGTCTCCTTAGTGTCGTTTGTTATGGCAGTATGTCTGGACATCATTTGTGACACTTGTGACCAACTTGCGACACTTGCGAAAGTTGTAAGGAAGATGTGACACTTACGACAATTGAGAAGAACATGCGACACTTATCCAGCTGAGTAATTTTGATGTGTAACAGAATGCCCCCCAAAGTATGAAGTTAGAAGATGCCAACTGATAACTGAAATACTTTGTAGATGTCCAAGCAAGGGTATAGACTCGGAGAACCTGACAGAAGCTGTACACAAACGTCCAAAAAGTATCGTGACATATTTCAAAACCCAAGGCAGACATACCTATGCTTGGGTGATCAAGACTTAGCAGGATATGGCCGCCATAAAATACACTACGGATCCATAATTGTATTGATAAAAAGGTATAGCCACCAAAGATACAATGCGGATCTATACTTTGATGACTCAGACTGATCGTAGCCACGAAGAATACACAGTGGATCTACGAGATGACAAGACATAGCCACGACCAATACAAAGTGGATCTATGTGACAGTGTAC
>JZKD02S0388049.1:127421-137888 GCA_000966675.3 Picea glauca
AACCAAATCAAATGTTTTTCAAACTTTATTACAAACCTAAGGCTCTAAAAAATGAACCTTAAAAAATTTAGAAATGTATTTTTCAATGACTTCCTATCACCTAAAATAAACAAATGTGACTATGTTATTTAAGGAGATAACATCTGGCTCCTTCTGGGGATGAAAGTCTCCCTGCGAGATTTAAAGAACCTTAGCTCCAATGCCTTTCCTGTTGGGCTATGGATTCATTTGGCTTGTGCAACTGATCTTCTACAAACCTGTAACTTGCATATAGCATTTACCATTGGGTTATGGAGTCATTTGGCCTTTAGAACTGATCCCCTCCAAACCTGTTGTAACCATTTCCAAAAATTTGTACCACCAAGCTTTAGATATCCACTTTTCAAGTCATAGCCATTTATAATGTTCCATATGGATTAGTAAGAGGTCTGGGAGGCGAAATATAGGTTGAAAAATCCATGCATTGGATGAATAGGTGGGGGTGACACTTGACTAGAACTAACACTGCTATTATCACTTGTTTGAGATCCACCTTGACTAAGCACCTCCAAAATCAAAACAGAACCTTGATAATGATGAATTTAATTATTAGCTATCATTTGGAACTATCCTCGTGGCATTTGGATCAAGGGAACTCAAATATGTGCAAAAATAGTAGCATCCTGCCCTATTATGTGCTTTCAGTGGCTAGGAGAGCCAAAATTCTAACCTGTAAGCCACCGAAAGATTTTATTTCAGTGTCTAAGGACAATTGTGCAAACTGAAATAGCCACCGAAAAGGCAGGCTTTCAAAATTGCAGAAATGCATTTCTTTCTGCCTCACCATTGTTGGACAACATCGAGCTTATATGTTTTCATATCATCAGACCTCTAATCCAATCAGCACATTTATATGTAGTAAGAGAATGCCCTTTTTCTTTGAGTTAATCAGATGTTCTGTGTGTTAACACTCCAATCTTTTGCAGATTCTTTGATTGAACTTTGCATTCCCCTTTCTCTTCTTGCCGGCGATGATACCTAGCAAATATGCTCGACGTTTGAGTTAATTCAACACTTTGCTTCTGTAGAGTCTGGAAGCTACCTTCAAGTTCTTCATGCCTGCGTAAAATGCTCATTATTTATGTTTGAAAATTTTGATCAAAACCCCAAAACAATCATTATTCCACCGTTAAGAAAAAAAAGCCTGCAGATGCCATTGCACTTCCATGCTCGTGGCACCATCCTCTTAAGAATTTCAAGAGTGTGATGTGCAACCTGTTGTGGGATTGATTTCTCCTTGTGCTCAACATCAGGAGTCAACATACTGGGTTTTTAACAAAATTCCCTCGAACAACACATTGTTCTCTGCCAAGTAGAAGAAAACCTCAGTCCAGACTTTCTCTGCCACTTCAAGGTTTTTATCAATGAAATGGTCTCCATCCAACAGAATCTTTGGCTCCACAATGGGCACAAGGCCATTGTCCCAAGAAAGGGTAGCATAACATGCAAGTCCCCAGGAAGCTTTGTTTATTTAAGAAAAATGAAAGCAATCTATCTGCTCATATGAAGAGCTTATTTAGCTGCCTACTCCTACTTCTAACTAAATCTGAAATTTGGTCAAGTAAAGGCGAACTTCCACAGTAACCATTCAAGAAATTTCAAAACTGAGATGGGCATGTCTCTATCACTCATCATTAGACAATGTCTAAAACATATTAGCAGTGATAAAAAATTCTTCAAGAAAGAAAACTCACCCGGGAATGCTGGTGGGATAATGAAGTTTAAAATTTTCAATTGATATGAAATATATGATTCCATCAAGGTTGCAACCGGATCTTTAAACACGTACAAACATGGCTACTCAACAACTGACGGAGAAAAAGGCATCATCAATTTCTGATCTAATCCTTTATGCTCCCCTTTATCATATTCATCACATATGGGAACATCAAGATAGAATCCAAATGGCAAAGATGGAGCTTTCTGCATAGAATTATCAACAGTATGGCTTTGAAACAGATCTGAAACAACATCTCCTCTTTCCTTATCCATATCATCCTGCTCATCTAGATTTGAATCAACAGGTTCATCTAAAGCATCCTCAATAATGAAATCATCAATATTCTCTGGTAGAACTTCTTCATGAGAAGTAGTAATAAAAAGAGCTTGAACTTCATCCATACATGTATCTTCATTAATATATCCACTTTCATTTTCCCTACTAGAAGAAACAATATGTTGAATATCTAAATGAAACTCCTCACAACAATGCTCAAACAGAAGTTCCCGAGAAAAATACCTCTTGCAATGCTCATGGAATACTCTGTGAAACTCTTTTCAAAGATGAAATATTAGAAGGACTTAATGAGAAATACCACTTACGTGCATCACCCTCCAATGAATAGAAAAACATCTTCATGAGCACATCTTCATCATGCATATGTAACTGAGCCATGCATTGATGAAATCTGATGAGGTGATCTGAAAGATTATCCTCTTTCGCTTCTCTAAATCGTGGAAGGTAGTCTCCCCAAATATCTATAAAAGGTACTGGATGTGGGAAACTAGGAATTGCAGAAAATTTAAGAGGTGCAAACCTCCTAGCCAAAAGAGCAGCAAATGCCTTTGACATTTGAAGACAGTGGAGTCACCACTGAATTCGTCCTTCATGGTGTCGCCAGATAGAATATTACAACCAATATGATGTCCAGCCTTTGTCTATCATCAAAAGCTAGAACTATGTCATCTCCTAGGGAAGCTGAGCTTCAATCTCCTCTCCCCGGCAACGACGCCAATTTGTTATCACTCTAGGAAACTCTCCTAGGCTGTATCTCAGAGATGCATGGTAACTTAACCTTTTTGTAACTATTTTCTCTTATAATGGGTGTGGGTTTGGATCAAGATGAATATATAACTCACTGGATTGTATCACAAGACTGTCTAAGGATATTCAAACAATGCAAGGCCTTCAAGAGATATTATCAGATAGATGAATCAAATGGATACAGAGACTAATCAATTAACCAGAACATATGTCTATAAAACAATAGATATGATGGGCTAACAAATCAACAATAAATACTTATGATCATTTGCTTACTAATTAGTTAGTGAGATGATAGTCACCAATGGACTATGTAAACATAGATAAATAACATAATTCAACTCATAAACATATAACAGAAAGAGAAAAGAAGATCTGACAATAACAGTGAAAGAAGCTTGCAGGCTGAACATATTATAGAAATAATCTCTATCACAATAGCAGTATAGTTTAGAACTCAAAATCGAAAATTTTGTTCATCAAATGTTCTTGGCTTTATAGCCTTTACAAACAGTTTCAATATCGTCAAAAGATGGATCTAATAACCTCTTCTCCTATCTCAAATTCGAATTTGTGAGGTGGTTGGAAAAGACAAAAATTTCTGGAAATATGCTGCTCAAAGATTTACCCATATCTCTCAAACCAAAACCGCTGTGTAAAAACTGGAAGAGGATTTTGTAGATTGGTTTGTTGTGAGAAAAAACCTCTCTCAGTTATTTGAGATTCGTTTTCAGTTGCCTGGGATCTGCATTTCAAAAACATGTGTCAAACAGGGAAATTCTGAGATTCGAAAATTAGGGCTCAGAGATGAATTCGAATCTCCCAATATATGACACCTGTAGGAAAAATGAGAGAGGTTATTGTTCTTTGATGTGTTAGCAACAAAAACCTCCTCCCATTTCTCAAAAAGATTCTTCAGTCGCTCAGAATCATCATTTGAAAATGATGACTCAGCCTAGTAAAAACGCAGAATTTCTACACTTTCAGTGACTTAGAAGCCCTTTTGGAAAGGCCCTTAGCTACCGAAACCTGAGTTTTGAATTTTTTGAAGGGAAAACCAAATCAAATGTTTTTCAAACTTTATTACAAACCTAAAGCTCTAAAAATGACCCTTAAAAAATTTAGAAATGTATTTTTCAATGACTTCCTAACACCTAAAATAAACAAATTTGAGTGTGTTATTTGAGGAGATAACACCATCCATAAATAAGTTGTAAGAAAGGAACAAGTCGTCCTCCACCGCTACACACTCACCAACATTGACACTTGATTTTTTTTAGGTCTTAGTGGAAGGTTTCTTGGGTTTCTCCTTTCTCCTTTATTGTCGTCATTGTTCCCTGCACTTGTAGATGCAAAAGAGAATACAACAACCACTTCTGCAATGGCAACCTGAACGTGGCGCGAAGATGAAGAATGGCAATAGTAGCTTATTCTGTCATGGCACCCTCACGGCTCCTCCTTCGCCTGCAGTGAGATTTGATCTCTCTCTTTACAAGTCCATTCAAATTGAAATCACACAAAGCGAGCAAGCAAATTCAATGCTAAATTATGGGGCATATGCATGGCCATCCGGTCTGCAGAGTTTTAAGACTCGCCAGGTGGATAGTGTTCTCCCTTTGTCATGCATTGAGAGGTGCTTTCTTGATGAAGCAATCCAAAGTTGCATCATTGATCAATTGCAAGAATATAGGACCTCATAAAAAATGTTTTCAAATTCCAGTGCTATTCGAGAAGTGAAGAAGATGTTTTTAGGTACCCTTGATCAATTCATTAAATTGATGATTTATTTTAGTTTTTTTTGTTAAATCTTATTATCTTTTTCTCATTTTGAGTTTAGACTCTTGACCACTTGTCAATTTCCAAGTCTTTGATGGCAAAACTTTGGCAATGATATCCTTTAATCTCAGGCAACGCACGGCATAGGAGAATGTTCTTACTTCCCGTGCCCATTTCTTATCATCTTCGAACTCACATCATATATAGGATACTGTATACATTAAATTTTGGACATATATTGATAATCTACATGGTATGGACTTGGATTTATTTAATGTCGATGAAAATTTCTCTCTTTTTTTGAACTTGTTGGGTTTTTATTAGAGTTTTTTCCTTTATGAGTCAAACTCTTAACTCTTCTACCTTGTCAATTATTTGAAGAAAGAGTACAAGAAGGAAAGGATGATGGGCGGGAATATTTTTTGTATCTCTGCAACTACTGTTGGGCTTGAACCTGCCATCAATGGCGGTTCTCTATCAGGCTGGGGTTTGTATATAGCAGGGATTTGTTTCTAGTAGTTATTTACTTATAGTTTCGGTGGGCTTTCAGTCATGAGCCTGTCGTTTTTAGAGCTCTCTTTTTGAGTTTTTTTGTGACTTCGAAGGTTCTGTTTCATCGAGTTTTCCGGCTTAGTTTTGTCGACTGAGTGTGCTCCTTGAAGTCCGAGATTAAAGGGGCCATAATTTATTATCTTTGAGGACTCATTGACTTGATCTAGTTTTTTATTGATGGGAGGTGGTAGTCTTGAGCATCTACTGCCTTTCTGGTTGGGCCCTCTAGTCTTTGTCTTTTAGCGGTTTTTCTTCCTCCTCTTCTATTTGTTTAGGACTGAGGCCGGACTACTGTCGGAAGGTTTTATTTATTTATTTGGTTTCTGAACCGCTCACTGTTCTTGGTGAAGGTTTCTTAGTTTCTTTCAGGTGGAGGTTGTATGAATAATCAAGCAGCTGCTGACTTAGCAAAAAACATCAGGGCACTGATGAGCCCAGAGGACGAGGCCACTTGGAGTCAGGTGGGCCTATTTGAGAGGATGGATAATATGGGGGCCACAGTGAGCTCATTATGTCACTCGACTTCAGCTCCTGGTATGGTACGGGACTCACTTGTGATGACCATTACTCCTCCAAACCATCCATCTACCCCAGTTTTTTTCCCTGCTGCTCAGACGAGCTTTCCTCAGAGGGCTGAAGGGTTTCAAACCTTACTTGGCAGATTTGCAGAGTCAAGAGGTGGGGGATCATCAGAGCAACTGCGGTCATCACACTTCCCGCCCTCAAAGACTGGCATTAGGAGGAAAGTCTGGAAGGCAAATAGAAAGGTTCTTAAAATGGTACTGGGAGCTGATGTTGGGTTGGAGAATATTTGCAGGTTGGCCATGTGTGGACTGGTAGGAAGAATCGCTTATTCATACCTGCAAAAGGAGCCTTTACAGTCCTGGTTTGAATCCAACTGGCCTCCTTTGCTGGGTTACCTGCCGGAGATTCTTTAATTGACAAAAGGATGGCTGGGCATCATATGCAAAACACCTGAGGATGCGGAGCTGTTGCTGAGTAAGTTCTGGATTATAGGTGGGAGTAGCATTATGCTCAAACGCTGGAGGGTGGCTTTTAACCCATTAACAGAACACTTTCAGTTTCAGCATATTTGGGTTTTATTTCCAGGGTTACCCCTGTTTCTCTGGAATGAAGGAGCACTTTGTGCGATTGGTGAGGCATTGGAAAAGTACATTATGATTGATCCACATAATCTGGTAAACCCTTGTAGAAACGTTGGTAAGGTTCCGGTGGAGATAGACATCAATGGCGGACTACCTGAGGTACTGGACATCGAGTGGAGAGGCCGACATTATTCACAAACTCTGGACTATCTTGGATTACCTTTTAGATGCAATAGATGTCGGTGCACTGGCCATTTGAGACGCGATTGCGATGGGAATGGAGCTGAAGAGTCTTCAGAGGATACAAGTATCTAGAAAGATCTGCCTATGTATATGACAGAAGTGGACTCCTTTGACACCGAGGAGATTCACTATACTACAAAGTTATCAAGCCAGCCGGAGACCCTTCCTTCTCTCTCAGGTAAGTTAAAATACTTTTGTCCTTCCCTGTATCATACTTTATCGCTTTAAGAGAGAAATGCAATAGACAACTCTAGTTGGTTGCTATCTTCTACTTCTTCTTCCTTTGGGAACCGGGAGGAAGACCTTCTGACCTGTGAACCTCTGCCTGGGGTTGTAGGGACCCAAAGAGTCAAGGAAAAGTCTCCTCCCCTTGAAAAAAGGAAAAATGGGCCCATTAACCTTTCCACACATTTGAAGTCTCCTTCACAAGTCTCTCCTAGTAATCTTCCCCTATAGATCTTATCCTCTCCTATTCGAATCAATAGATCTCAAGAGACATTGGGTATCCACCTTAATACGTTGTTTCCTTATGCCTCTGCTTAGACTCATCCCCCTCCAATTATTTTGCCCTCTGTTAACGATCGACCGTTAGCTCAGTTTCAGTCTCCTACTCAGCTAGATTCGACGGACTCTATGTTGGACCCAGGCTATAGAGAACCAGAAGAGGCAGACTCTTCACTCAGAGATATGATGGATTCCCCGATTCCTTTCATCAAGGATACAAAAACGTCCATAAAGCTACCTACTTGCATGGGGAAAGCTATCATTGAACCAAATACTGAGTTGGGGGAATCATCTACACGAGTACATGCTAGGGGGAACAAATAAGAATTTGCATGGTCTCGAGGATTGGGGATTGAACTATCTCCCATAAAGACGCACAACCACCGTAAAAAATTGGTGGAATCTGCCAGATCTAATGAGACTCTTCCTTCTTCTTCTGAAATCGGGTCGCTTAGAGCATTGAAAGCCTTGGCTCGCTCTAAATAATGTTATTGCTCTCACTGAACATTAGAGGGGTTGGGGGCTCCCTCAAAAAAGCCTCATTCAGGCGTCTCTTGGAACAAACTCGGCCGAAAATCATTTTTTTACAGGAAACATTTGTTAATGCTCAGAGAGCTCGGGATTTTTTGCAAGTTTTTCGTCCTACTTGGGCATCATGCGCTGTAATCTCCTTGGGGACTTCGAGCAGATTGATTGCTTCTTGGGACCCTAGTCTTTTCAACCTAGAAGCTTTCTTTACTATAGGTGGTATTTTGTTGACAGGCAAGTGCAATGGAACTCAAAAGGAATTGGTTATGCTCAATATCTATGGTCCCTGTACAGATAGGAGACAGTTCTGGAACTCAGTTAAAGATAGCGGTCTTTTGGATAAAAAAAATTAATAATCGCTGGTGATTTAAATATTATCCTTTCTCCGTCGGAGTCATGGGGAGGTATTTCAGGGTCAGGTTCTTTTGACCATTATTATATTGATATCTTCACCACAAAAAGTTTGATTGATATACAACCGTCGAAACTGGTCCCCACCTGGCGAAATGGGCGAACAAGTTCTGATGTAGTGGCTAGGAGATTGGACAGTTGTTTGGTTTCTACAGATTCATTATCAAACATTGGTCTGCATAGATCGTGGGTCGAGTACCCATATATTTCGGACCATGCGTCAGTCTTACTACAACTGGAAATCCCACCTGTGTATAAGGCATACCCCTTCAAATTCAATGCACATTGGCTCAAGGAGGTAGATTTCGTGACTCTCATTCATAAAATTTGGCAGGATCCTACTTTCCTTTCGGAAGGGAGTAGTCAACAAAGATTATTCTAGAAGCTAAAAGTAATAAAAATTTAGACTAAATTATGGCATAAAGAGAAAGTGGATAAAGACAAAAGCAAATTATTGAAGCTGGAAGCAGATATAAAGGCGACAACATTAAAATTGGCAGGAGACTCAAGAAATCCGTCCGATCATAATACTCTTAGGGTTCTGGAAAATGAAAGGAATGTGGTTCTACTGGGGATCGAGGAACAATGGAGGCTCCGTAGCAGGGCGACTTGGTTAGAAAGTGGGGATAATAACATGAGTTTTTTTCACAAATTTGCTAGTAATAGTAGAAACCAAAAGCACATTTGGGATATAAATGGTATAAATGGTGAAAAAATCATTGACCAAAACCTCATCAAACAAGAAGCAGTTAAATATTTCAAAGATTTCTATTCGGCGTCGTTAGCACAAAACACTATTGAACAATGCAAGATTTTGGAGTTGTTTCCACATATGCTTAGTTTGGAGGAATCGGAGGGATTATATAATCCGGTCACCCGGAGGAGATAAAGGTCATTCTTCAACAGTTTAAAAAGGAAAAGAGTCCAGGCCCGGATGGCTGGACTACTGAGTTTTTTAATTTCTTCATTGATCTCATTGGAGAAGACCTTTTGGCGATGGTGGAAGAAACAAAAAGATTGGGAGTTGTTTCAGGTTGTCTAAATTCAACATTTCTTACACTTATTCCAAAGTCGAATAGTCTTTCTTCCTTTGAAGACTTTCGCCCGATATCATTATGTAAGCTATGTTACAAACTGATATAAAAAATTATCGCAAACCGCATCAAGCCATGTTTATCAAGAGCTCTCTTTGCAGAACATCTGGGTTTCTGCAGGGCAGAAGGATCCATGATGCCATAGGCACAACACACGAGAGTATACATAGCATAGAAAAGAAAAAAATCAAATCCCTTATCTTGAAACTGGATCTAAGAAAGGCTTATGATTGCATTGATTGGGGGAACTTAAGATTAATTCTACTTAAAGTGGGATTTGGGCTTCAAGTGACAGAGTGGATAATGGGATGTGTCACATCCTCATCCTTCGCAGTTCTTATCAATGGCGAGGCAACAGATTTCTTCAAGAGCGGTAGGGGCTTGCGCCAGGGGTGCCCATTATCGCCACTTCTCTTTATCTTAGTCATGGAAGGACTCAGTATTTTATTAAAATAGAGATTACATGAAGGCACCTTCTCCGGTATTAAGGTATCAAGATTATCAAAAAGTTCTCCACTTACTATTTGTGGACGACGTACTGATTATGTCAAAGGCAAATTTCCAAGAGTGGCAAGATATAATTTCTATTATCAATCTCTTTTGTAAGGCATCGGGCCTATTGATCAATTCAGCAAAGACAACAGTCCACTTTGAGGGACTTACAGATTCCGAACTTGCTCCCTTCAAGGCAATCACGCCTTTTATTTTCAGCAATCTCTCCATCGGATTTCGCTATTTGGGATATTACTTGAAGACAGGAGCTCCAAAAGTAGCTGACTGGGACTGGTTAGTAAACAAGGTTTCAAAAAAGATAAGTTCGTGGTGTTATCGCTGGCTGTCCTTGGGGGGCGGATTTGTTCTTATCAAATCGGTCCTGGAAGGACAACCAGTCTATTGGATGTCCATGGAGGCAATTCCGCATTCAGTTCTTGCAAGGATTAGGAAGCTGATGTTTCATTTCTTATGGAACGGCCATGATGACTCTCACCACTACCATCTATGTAGATGGGATTTATTATCTAGACCAAAGCGTTTCGGTGGATGGGGGCTTGGCGACCTCAGGCTTTTCAATCTGGCTTTTAACGCAAACACATTATGGAGAGTTCTAACACAGCAGGGTATCTGGAATCGGGTTATAGTGGACAAGTATCTATCAAACTGCTCAGTCATCGACTGGTTCCGTCTAGAAAAACATAAAACCATAGTTTTAAAAACCGGTAAACCGAAACCGAAACCGGCCGGTTTGACCGGTTAGATGACAGACCGGGTCGAACCGGTTGAAAAACCGAACCGGTCGACCGGTTTAAGACGGAACCGGCCGGTTTATGACCAAACCGGCCGGTTTGGTCCCAGAAACCGAAAACTGCCTAAAACCCCCTAAAACCTAAAACCTAAGTAACAAGTTGGAGTTGTAAGGTGTTTTGGTGTGCAGCTGAGGGTAGTAATTAAT
>JZKD02S0388049.1:137898-172582 GCA_000966675.3 Picea glauca
ATGATTTAAAATCTTAAAAATATATTTTTTTCGTTAAAATTTAAATATTTTATGTATTTTTTAAAAAGCTGGTTCATTGAAACCGGTTCGACCGGTTTATTACCGGTTCCGGTTCCGGTTCCGGTTGGACCCTTGACCGGTTCCGGTACCGGTTTCGGTTTTTAAAACTATGCATAAAACAACTGCAGTGTCAAAGATGTGGTCAAGTCTGATCAAATCTGCCCATATTCTTACGCATTGGATCAGCTGGTGTTCGGGTACCAGTCAACAAATATTGATTCGTAGAGATAGGATTTTGGGTTTGGGAGAAAAAGCATTACTTTCGGAGGGTCTTATTACACAGTTAAATCAGCAGAAAACTTTTTTTCTAACACAAGTAGCAAAAGATCGCGGGGCCTTCTCACCGAAGGAATAGTGGCAAACTAGCACGGATCTACTGCTCTCCGACGCAAGTGCCATTGAATGGGAATATTACATTTTTGTTCTTCAAGGAGCCAAGGTTACTCTATCCGATCATATGGACACTCTGATGTGGACAGGGGGGGATGCGTCCAGAAGGATCAGCGTAAAAAACATTTACGACACACTCTCTTCTACACAGGATCACCAGAGAGAGCGGGGATGGAAGGCGAACCTGTGGAAATGGAAAGTTCAGCTAAAAATAAAGCTATTCCTTTGGCTGGCGGCATCAAACAGGATCTTGACCTGGGAAAACATCCAAAAGAGGTGATGGGAAGGGCCAGGTTGGTGTATATTATGCAAAACTAGTATTGAAGACATAAACCACTTGTTTCTCAATTGCAGTTTCACTAAAGAAGTCTGGTCCAGATTATCGGGGCTTTTAAATCTCATAAGAGCGTGGTCGGGATCCACATTGTCAGAAAGCATTGAGGAGTGGTCACATGATAAAGCGGTATCAAACAAGCTGGTGGCTTACACCTGCTGGTATATATGGCTGGAGAGGAACAGGGCAATTTTCGAAAACAAAAGACCATCAGTCGGGACAGTGGTTATAATGATCTCGGGAGCTCAAAAAAATCAACAATTGAGCCAGAAAATAAAGACTATAAACTCCTGCTCAATAACTCATTTGGAAGGATACACGGTGGCCTGTTTTGATGGAGCTTCCGCCACTGGAGGTGAAGCTTGTGGGGCTGGAGGAGTATTTAAACATCCCGATTCTACAATGCATAGGTGGTTTTTAAATTGCAGGACAGGGACCAATACAAAGGCCGAACTTTTGGGTGTATGGGCGACTCTTCTACTTGCAAAGCAGTGGAGTCTACAAAGGATTCAGATATTGGGGGATTCCAAGGTCGTGATAGACTGGTTAAATCACAAAGGGAAGCTACAGGCTATTGACATTGAAGGCTGGAAAAAAAGAACTGAGAATCTGACTACATTATTCTAGGGAATCCACTTCCATCACGTCTTCCGGGAATTTAATATAGAAGCTGATGATCTATCCAAGAAAGTGCTACAGGCTCCTAAAGGCATACTTTTTGTATTACGCTTGGGAGATGGGAATGGCTGGCCCTATCTCATCATTAAACCTCTTCTAGTGTCAGTAGGGTGATGGTTAGAATTTAACAGCAGTTTTTTTTAATATATGTTAAATAGGTTTTCTCAGGATGGTATGCATGGACATTCTGTATTTTGTTATAATCTCTTTCATCCCTGGGATGGCTGACAGTAATGGTCTTTTTGTATGAGCCTGTTGGTTATGATTCAGTGATTTTCCAGCAGCAGAAAATCTTTGTATCGATTGGTTTTATTTCTGCGATGTAAAAAATTATATATTAGTATAATTGGTGAGAATTTTCTATTGAAAAAAAAAGAGTATTTTGTTGAGTTGAGTATGGTAACATTGGGCTCAAGAGGGTTTGTGCTAGAAAGGAAAATTATGTTTGGTGAACTCATTGAACTGAGAAAAGTTATCTAGTCATCTGGCTGTACTTGCATCTCTTCTATAGGAGAGATTTATAAATGTTTATATGAATGCGGAGAGACTTAGACCTCCCAGGAGAATGCACTCATGGATCTTTGCAATCTAGTCTCTTTCATTATTAGTTATTGTTCGTCTTTAACATGATTTATGATCTATCATGTATGACACCCCACACATACACCTAAGCAATTTCCTCAATGTTTGGTTCCTTACTCTAAATTAGGTATACAAAGATACATTTTGTGATATATAGTTCGATTGTTGTGAACTTTGTAAGATTTTCCAAAATCAATGTCTTCTTTGTATTATTGACTTATTTATTCCAAGGAAGTAAGGTGTGTAGTTAAGATGGCTTCAATGCCTATTTCATAACCAAGGGTATATGCTACTGGATATTTTCCATTGGTATATATTTTCTTTGGAAAGAATGGAAGTTTACTAAGAAGCCTAACCCATTGAGGTGGCATTGATTCGTACTTAAATGGGAAGAGAGGGTTCATGTTCGACCAATTACATTTATGCTAGATCTACCAAGCCCACTACAAAACGTTGCCTTAAAAGGAAGAACATGCTAAAATAAGAATGTATGACACATCCAAGTTTGTTGATGCTATAAGGGAAACGCATCATATGAGTATAGTGTTCGCACATCAAGTGTTTGCCTAATAATTTCAATCTTGAACTGTCTGAGAAGATTGTCCAAATTAATCTAATTTGATATAACATAAAATATCCTGTTTCAGGACTTCATCTCACCATGCTAACATTTTTTATTATTAAGTTGCCACACAGTAGATCCCAGAAGACTAGAGCATGCAAGACAAATAATATCCAAGTTAAAGTTTCAAACTTCGGTCAAGGCATATGAAGTTGTTTGTAGTTATCATGTATGGTAGTGTTTGAAGCTTATTTGTACAGAGGGTGCCTAATGATCTTGCGAATCCCCGTTCAAAATCAAATAAATTATATTTCATTAGCATCACCAATAATCCCCACAAGAACATGCTCCATCTTTGAAATGATGGAAACGATTTAAATCCTTCACAATAATCTCTCTGCTGATAATCTTGGAAATGAACTTAGCAGCAGTGTGGCAGTCACCACATACACGGAGGTTTTTTGTAATACGAATAGGAGTTCCAGGACTTGTGTTGATAAAAACAAAAGCAATGGCCAGCTTCTCACTATGACTGAAGCGCATGTGCTCCTTAACTTCTTCCTCGACATCATGCAACACAAAGTTGGTGTCAGGCACATACCCTGCCTCTTTCATCTGTCCAGCCCATGTATTTAATGTTGTATAAATCTTATCAGATTGGGGATGTGATCTGTCTCCAACAACAAACGATTGAATTCTACCATCCATCTCAACCCAGCTACATCCTGGTTTCTTCTTCACCCCCCTGTCTTTCATCCATGCTGTCACCTTTGACGAGTCATTCCACCTACCCGCTGCAGCATAGATATTAGACAATAATGTATATAATATCCTGCGTTTTCAGGCTCCAAGTCAAATAAGCGTTTGGCTGCAAGTTCCCCTAGCTCGAGATTATAGTGAATTCTGCAGGCACCAAGCAAGGCCCCCCACACACTAGCAGCAGGTTCTAATGGCATCTTTTTAACAAAGTCCCATGCCTCGTCTAAATGCCCTGCACGGCCCAGAAGATCAACCATGCAGGCATAGTGTTCCACCAGGGGTGTGATGCCATAATTCTGACTCATGCAACCAAAGTATTGCCAACCTTCATCCACCAGTCCAGCATGACTGCACGTGGACAAAACCGAAACATAAGTGACATGATTTGGCTGTGTGCCTGTCTGTTGCATATGCTCAAAAAGCACTAGTGCATCGTTGCCATGCCCATTTACTCCATACCCTGCAATCATTGCACTCCATGTGATTACATCTCTCTCCAACATTTTATCAAACACTTGTCGTGCAAGCTCTATACTCCCACACTTAGCATACATGGTGATAAGTGAATTCCCCACCGCAACATCCACCTCATACCTACTCTGAATTATGTTTTCATGGATCCATCGACCCTGTTGTAGAGCGCCTAAATCTGCACATGCCTGGATCACAGTCAGCATGGTGACTGAATTTGGCATCACACTCTCAAGTTGCATCTGCTTGAACAGTGCCAAGGCCTCTTCGGCAAATCCATTCTGCTCATACCCGGCAATCATGGCATTCCAAGACACCACATCTCTTTTGTGCATTTTGCCAAACAACTGCCATGCAATCTCTATTCTCCCGCATTTTGCATACATAGCTACAAGGGAATTCCCCACAAAGACATTCAACTCAAACCCATTACAAAGCACATAGTCATGAATGCGTTTTCCTTGTTGCAGATCCTCCAATTGGGCACAGGCATGGAGCGCAGTCACAGTAGTAACCGCATTCGGCTTTACGCCTGCAAGCTGCATTTGATAAAACAGAGCCATGGCCTCGTCGGCATACCCACTCTGAGCATACCCGCCAATCATTGCACTCCATAAGACAACATCTCGTTCAGTCGTTTTGTTAAACACTTGGCGTGCATACTCTAAATTCCCGCATCTAGCATACATATTTATCAGAGCAACTGCTACATAAACTGATTCCAACCCAATCCTAATGATCCTGTCATGGATCTCCCTGCCTGCTTGCAGAGCTGAAAATGCAGCACATGCTTTGAGTAAATATGGATAAGTAAACTTGTCTGGCTGTATGCCCGCTTGCCGCATTTCGTAATATAGTCTGAGCGCCTCTTCCCATGGCCCATTCTTGGCATACCCTCTGATCATCACATTCCACAAGAAAACTTTTCTATCCAAGATTTTGTCAAACAGTTGGCGTGCATCCTCCATATAACCGAACATGGCATACATGCTTACCAATTTGGCGAGCAAAAAGATATTTTGGTTTAGCTCGTTTCTGAGCATGTGGGCATGGGTTTGCTTGATTTGTTTCAAGTGTGTACAGGCCTGCAAGAAAGAAGCGTAGGCATAGGTGTTGGTTATAGCATTTGAATCCTTCAGTAGGGCTCTGCTGCATAGAGTGTTGAGGTCGTGCTCCTGAGATTTCCGTTGTTGTTTTTATGTAGTATGTGCTTTAACAGCAGCATAAATGGAGGTCGTTTGATGCAGAAATCCATCACTAATATGAACAGTTGTGGGTTTGAGAAAATGGTTGTAATCTGTGTGTTTACAGCAGCCATTGTTGCATGGAAATGGCTGAGTGAATTGAAATTCGGCTGTTGCCATGGCTGCGTTTATTCGTTATTCCAAAAGCATCAGAGCCAATTCGCTATAACAGGAATTTTTTTCAAATTTGAGTTGGCGAAATTAGGCACACATGTTCTGGTTGGATTACGTCTGCACGGATATGATAGAATCTCTAGTTGTCTATGAAGGTAAAAAGGAGTTATCAGAAGTGGCTGTATTGAATGTTGATAGTGAGAGATTTAGACACCATGGAATCTTACATACCACAGAATTTGATGGTGTACTATCTTATAATTCAAGATGGTTAGACCATAGGTTGCTCTATGGAAGCTCAGTGCATTGTGGATGTCAAGAAGCATAACACCAGTCACAAGGCATGTGAAAAGAAAACAGAAGTATAATTTTGAAAAACTTAGATGTTGAAATGAAGAAGAGTTTCTTTTTTTATAGGTAAAAGGACGAGTAGAGCATAAATATCGACACTAAAATGCAAGTGGGGAATATTGGGAATGTTCCACTAACCCAACAATCATGGGTGGAAATATAACTCATGGATTTCTTTGTGTCATATGTTTCACTAATTAAACAATATTTGCTTGAAATTTGGTGAAAAATTGTTGGATTTGTGGATTTGAGTGATTATTTTTATAATAGATTTTGAACAACAAAAAATAATGATTCGTGTAAATTTATATGATCCAAAAAAACCATTTGGTAGAATAGTTAGCCAAAGCCATTAAACAATCGTGAACATATTTTAATTTTCATAAATATATATTACTTATCTTCTAATTAAACAATCATGGATATATTATAATTTTCATAAATACATTTTTTTTTATCTTCCCACTTGTTCAAGTGGGTGATGACATAAATACTTCATTCATGTATTATGTTTTTTTTTTCCAACTTATAACTTATTTTCTCACTAGTTCCTAACCCTCTTTAGCCCGGTTGTAACCTTTACAACAATCATGCATTATTTTTAATTTCTTCAATAAATCATAATGGATACCTTACAAATTTTTGGTTTGTTATGATTTGATTTTCTTTGTTATTTGTCATTTGGTCTCTTAATTGTTTTATTCTTATCCAATTAAAACATTTTAATAAAACCTCTTAAATAAAAAATAATTAAAAAGAATAAATTTCAATCTTGAAGTTTCCTAGTGCTTTAGTGGATCGGTGATTTGGTGGTCATGATTATCTTCCTTTCAATACTTTACTTTAACCTTCTCGATCCTCGATGGTCCAGTTATCTGATTGGACCGGATTGGGTTTTTCTTTTTGTTCTAATCTTTTCAAATAATCTCTTTATCTCCTGGTGACACAGTGATCCTATGAATCAGTTAAACAGGACCAGGATTCTCCACGCATTATGTTATGTTCAAAATAAGAAGCTCAGTCTCTCGATGTTAAAATATTCGATGTGCTCGTTTAAACATAGACAATATCACAATATTGTCACCCAACCATAGGCACACAACCACCCCCGAGCACTGTAACCTTTGATAGATAGAATAATTCTAGAAGCAGCACTAGAACTAGTAGATAACCAAGATATCACACCTTTCTCCAAGGATAGCACACCAGACAGAAAGTCCCAAACCACAGACCAAAAACTAGTCACCACTACAGTAGTTGTAGCTCTCCTCCAGACTTGCGCACTACTTGTCTTGTATAAGATTGTGAGTGAGTGTGTCTCCAAATGAGCTCAAGCGCCCTCTATTTATAGTGCTCCTTCTCAACTGTCTAGGACGACTTCTCTTTCTGGAGGGTGAAAATTTAATATTATTTATTCTATTGAGTCAACTAGTCTTTTAGGGTTCTCACACATCCGTTTAGGGTTTCTCTAGCTTCTGTAATATTCTATTCTAGTAACAAGTTACCTATGGAGGTCGATACCTCCCGTAGCTACCATAATATCAACACTCCCTCCTAGCTAGGGAGTTATTAGTTGTAATGGTCTCAAACACATCCATCCATTTCACATGGTATGGATAAGGCTCACATAATTTTGCAGACCATTCTACAGGTAGCATCATCATAGCCACACAGGCTATCTCATGATCACGCAGATCAAATCGTGAGCATCATCATCACTATCAATATCATCTGATAGTATCATGGCATCAAAAATATATCATTGTCTGCATCGTCTCTCAAGGCCATACTCCATCTGAGTAATCGGGCATGATGTTGAATAAATAAGTCATGTGTTGGACTCAGCGCAATCAACAAAGTGTCTCGCATAAGTCACTCACTCAAAAGAGTGATACAAGGACCATTCCTCTAATCCGGACATACGTCCTAGAAGAATGATTGTCCCAACATATGTTGAATGCCCCGCAATGGGCTACAAGGACCATTCTCTCCACTGTATCATCTCTAAGTCGCACTAGCATGATGTGAATGCATCATATCTAAGTTGTATTGGCATGATGTGGAGTATCATCTACATCATGTCTAAGTTGTACTAGCATTATGTGAATGCAGAATATCTAATATGTATTGGCATGATGTAGATCAATGTATCTGCATCATCTCTAATCTGTACTAGCATGGTGTCAATGCACATCTCTAAGTTGTACTGGCATGATGCAAGTCATATGCATCATCTCTAAGTTGTACTAGAATGATGCTACTACATCATATCTAATTTGTACTAGAATTATGTGACTCATGCATATGCATCATCTCTAAGTTGTACTAGCATGATGTGTCTCAAGACATGTGTATCATATCTAAGTTGTACTAGCATGATGTTGAAGCATCATATCTAAGTTGTAATAGCATGATATAGATTAGCACTCCCTCTCAACCAAGGGAGGAATCTCCACAAGTCCCAACTTGTCCATCAAGTATGTAAACTTTATCTTGGACAAAGCCTTTGTCAAAATATCAATTGTTTGTTCATCGGTGGAGATGTACTGGAGAATCACTTCTCCCTTATGTTATTTATCATGGATAAAATAGTACTTGATCTGAATGTGCTTGGACCTGTCATGGAACATGGGGTTCTCTAAACGCTTCACACAACTTTGATTATCACAATATATCACAGTCGAATCCAGCACCTGATCAAATAGTCCATAAACCAGCTTACAGAGCCATGCTGCTTTCGTAAAAGCATCACAAGCTGCAATATAATTTTCTTATATAGTGTTGAGTGCAACAAACTTATGTTTCCTACTATCCCATGATATCATAGCAGATCCCAAACTGAAACATATACCAGAAGTACTATTTATGTCATCTGCACTCCTTGGCCAATCTGAATCAATAAATCCATGTAGTTGTACGTCATTGTTTGAGGCATATCTCAAACCATTATTTAGCATCCCATGAAGATATCTCAAGATGTGTTGTGCAGCTATCCAATGTTCATGTCTTGGTTCCACTTGGAACTGGCTCAACGTGTTCACAGCAAAGCAAATGCCTGGTTGGGTATTAACCAAATACATCAATGAGCCAATCAACTGTTGATACAGGGATGATTCTACTGGATCAGAATCAGAGTCTCTTAACTTCTTCAGATCTGTCACCATGGGAGTTGTCATGGATTTGCAATCCATCATCCCAAACTTATGAAGGATATTTCCAACATACTTCCCTTGCCCTAGGAATATTTCACCATGCTTTTGTTATACTTCTAGTCCCAAATAATAATGCATGAGACCAAGATCCTTCATATCGAATTCAAAGGCTAGCTCACTCTTACACTGAATAATGAGAGGCTTTGCACCTGCCAAAAACAAATCATCAACATATAGTTGTAGGATCATAGGGGCATCATTCACAACCTTGTAATAAAGGTTTGGATTAGCATAGCTCTTGGAAAATCCAAGTCTCTTCAAGTAACTGTCAATTTGTGCATACCAAGCTCTTGGAGCTTGTTTGATTCCATACAATGCCTTCTTTAATCTACATACATGGGTTTCTCTTGGGTGTACCTCAAAACCTTGAGTTTTTTCTATGTAAACTTCTTCCTCAATTACTCCATTGAGAAAAATGGTCTTTACATCCATTTGATGTAAACTCGAACCCATGGATGTTGTAAGAGATATGATGGCTCTAATAGAGGTATATCTGGCAACTGGAGCAAACATCTCATCATATTCTTCTCCCTCGTGCTAGGAGAACCCTCTAGCCATGAATCTTTCCTTGTATTTATCGATACTTCCATCCACTACATGCTTTATCTTTTAAACCCATTTTGAAGTTACTACAAACTTTCCTTTAGGTCTAGGCACAATTTCCCATACATCATTTTTCATGATGGATTGATATTCTTCCATCATAGCTTCCTTCCATTCTTTCTTCTTGACTACTTCTTCAAAGGTGGAAGGTTTTTGCATTGAATATTTTGGGCCTCTTGTTTTCCCTGAAGGTGCCAATGGGAGTTTTATGTATTTCTACTTCCTATAAGGTGGATTCTAGCCATGCTTGTCGTTTCATATTCTTAGGTACAATGATTGGTTCTATAGGTTCAAGTGATTGGTCTAGTTCCTCATTGGGATGTTCTGGAGAACATGTACTTTATTCCTTGGGATATTCATGTTCTTCTTCATCATTGGAGTCCATGGAATCTTCTATAGATTTCTTGAAGGCAATCTTCTCATCAAAATTTATGTCCCTGTCGATTTCAACCTTCTATTGACCTAGGGCATAGATTTTGTAAGCTTTTGATGTCTCACTATATCCAACAAATATGCCCTTATTTCCTGAAGGTTCCAACTTCTTCCTTTTGTCATGGGAACATGGATATAGACCGGACATCCAAAGATCCGTAAGTGTTCCACACTTGGCTTATTTCTGGAGAAGGCTTCTTCTAGAGTCATGTTCTTCAATATACGATGAGGACTTATATTCTGAATATATACAGTTGTCATAATTTCTTCTCCCCATAGAAACATGGATAGATTATGGTCATTCATCATTTCCTTAACAGATTCTTCAATGGATCTGTTCTTTCTTTATGCCACACCATTTTGTTGATGATTATGTGGAACAATTATATCCCTCCTAATCTCGGTTGCTTTACAAAAGGTAACGATATCCTTGGAGGTGTATTCTCCTCCATTATTAGATATTAACGTCTCGATCTTCTTATTTGTCAAGTTTTCCACTTCATCTTTGAATTCTTGGAACTTTCCAAATACTTCATATTTCATGTTTATCAAGTACATCCAAGTATTTCTTGAGAAGACATATATGAATGTCACATAGTAAAGAGAGCCTCCTAGAGAATTCATTGGCATATGACCACATACATCTGAGTGTATTAGATCCAATATCTCCTTGGATCTATTCTCACTGCTTGGGAATGGCTTCTTAATATTCTTCCCAAGTGCACATCCTCTGCAAACACCTTCGTGTACTGATTGTAGATCTGGTATGCCTACAACCATCTTCTTTAGAGATGGAAATGCTTGATAATGAAGGTGAGCATACCTTCTATGCCATAACTCACTAGGATTGAGTTCATCATGTACAAGAGCTTGAGCATTCTGATCTAGGATTTTATACAATCTTCCTTCACGAATCCCAATGACTCTAGCATCTTCTATTTTTTAGTTTTTAGATCATACAAGAACTTTTCCATCGATAAAGGCTATTCTATCTCCTTTGTCTTCCAAGCAAGAAATAGTTACTAAATTCTTTTTCAAACCAGGAACATATAAAACATTGTTAAGATTAACATTGTTACCTAATTCCATTTTGATAGAAGCTTTTCTAGTTCCCTTGACTGCATAAGAGTTATTGTCTCCAAGTTCCACTTTATGAGATGTGTCCTTTTCCTTCATGCTTGAGAGATATTCATGATCACATGTCATATGTCTTGAAGCTCCACTATCGATCAACCACATGTCATCTTCAAGAGATAATGTAAGAGCTGAGTAGTAGAAGAAATTGGTTTCTTCATGCTTGGCTTTCTTTGAATGTTCTTCATCATTGGCATTTGACGCATGGTGTCTTTCCTTTCTCTTTTTTGTTGGTTTAGGAAAATTCTTTTTGTAGTGTCCATATTCATGGCATCCAAAACATTGCACCTTTGACATATCTTTCTTATGATTGAATTTCTTTCTTGAACCAAATATTTTCTTACCTTCATGTCTCTTGAACTTTGTTGTGAAGGCTTGAGCATCTTATTCCTTTTGAGATATTCCCTTTGAGTTGATCCTTGTCTCTTCTTGTGTGCAATAGATCCAAAATTATTCAAGCATTGGAAACTCCTTTCTTGTGTTCAAGCTTGCAGAAAATGCATCCCATGACCTAGAAAGACCATTAAGTGTTATATTCACAATTTCCTTCTCTAGAATAACTTATTTAATATCTTGTAGTTGATATATAAACTAATAAGTCCTCACAAAATATGAGGCTATAATGTCATCCTTAGTCATCTTTGTGTCACGAAGCTCATTCTTCAAACTCATCACTTGTCCAATATTTCTAACTACAAAAAAGTTAGTTAGGGAATCGTACATCTTCTTGGATGAGTCGATATTGGATATGTAGGGTATCAAGTGATGTTTTATCGATTCCACAATGATACTCATAGCGTTGATGTCATTGTCCTTGAACTTTTCCATTGCTGCAACGTTCTGAGGTTTCTTCTCTTTTCCTGCTTCAAAATCTAGTTCCACGATCTTACCCTTCACGATATCTAGAACTTTGTTCTTGGAAAGGATGAGGTCAATCCTTTTCTTCCATGCTCTGAAATTTGAAGCTCCTTCTATCTTTTTCTCTAACTTCATGGAGTAAGTCATGACTGCCTTTGACTTTGAATTTGACCAGTAAAACTTTGAATTTGACATAAAAATTCAACCTTGACGTTTTTGCTAGGTGAAGGTACCAAGAGGTGTGCTAGGATAAGGCACACTAGAGTGTCCAATAATTATGCCAAATGTCTCACTTGAAATTCCCAAAGGGTTAGGTTAGGGTTTCCTGCAGCTGCAAAATCAGAAACCCTAGTTGCAGTTGCAACTGGTGCTACAACGAGCTTGCCAAGGAATTGTCAATATACCTTCCAGTAGCTAGACTATCTGAAGGTAGTGTGGGCCCATAACCTGTTAAAATATTCGATGTGCTTGTTTAACCATAGACAATATCACAATATTTTCACCCAACCATAAGCATGCAGCCACCCCTGAGCACCATAACCTTTGATAGATAGATTAATTCATCAAATGATTGTATATCAAATAAGGAGATACATTAGTTTTTCATTAAGATTATTTTTAAGATTAATGATAATTTATGTATGTGTGCTTACAATTGATTTTCTTGAAGAATTTCTTCTAAGAGCTTATCAATTATCATTCTTTTATTTTATTTGATGCTCTTGTTTTATTATTAAAATAGATAGTTATCAGGAGAAACATCTATATGCTTAGATTACTTCTTACATGTTGTTGTAAGGGCTAATCAACCCCGTCGACTAGACCCACGACTCGACTGCAGTAGTCGGTTAGGAAGTCGGTCGAACAGGCAGTTAGCGTCGGTCGACCAAACAATTAAGGAATGTAACTAACTAGTAACTGTATATCACACATATATATAAACTATCATATAATGGAAATACAAAGGTTGTTTTGGACATATATATATATATGTCCAAAACAACCTTTGTATTTCCATTATATGATAGTTTATATATATGTGTGATATACAGTTACTAGTTAGTTACATTCCTTAATTGTTTGGTCGACCGACGCTAACTGCCTGTTCGTATATAAGCTATTGATGGTTATCCCTCACTTTTGTATGTTCTTCTATATGTGTTATTATATATAATGTCGTTGTGTGTAATGCTTTATGTAAGGACCTACTAGAAACCTTCTCATACTTTCTCCTAGACTACAGTGTTGGTTTGATTGTTGGTAGTTCTCAACTCGGGCATGCACAACAAAAATGCACATAGATGCTAACTTTGGAAGACATACACGAATGGTGGGAGCATAAAATTATCAATTACATCAAGAATTATGCAAGAAGAAATCGATTGACGCTCGTTGAATCACGCACTCAATCATCCTCAGAAACTCACGAACAATTACTGGAAGTCATTCCAGAAGCATTATTCACATATCTCAATCATCCTAATACACAGACCCACTTCCTATGAGAAGTTGATGCATACGATCATAAACGGAGGAAGAACAAACTGAAATGAATGGGTCGAGAGGATTGTGGAAGATTGCATCGAAGATCAAGCAATCAAAGATAGAGGGTCAGTCCAAACCATCAAGAACAAATTCTATACGAAATTGCACAATGGATTCCTCTGCACCATCCCTTCCCTGCTACATAAATTCCTCTTATACAAAGGAGTCGACGACATTGTCGAGTACCAACCCCCCTTGAAAATCCCTCCTCCAAACTCCAATTGGAAGAAGAAACAAGAATAGTGAGAAGTGTTCTTGGAAGCTAACTACAAAGATACTAGAGAAGCTTGGGATTACTTTTTAAAGAAATGAGTGTACAAAAAATGACAATGGAAACCGTCAACCACGGGTAATTCTGGTTGGTGTCCGAGGGTTGGATAATCCATGGGATGAGATAAGTTGAATTTGAAGTTAAAGACAAAGTTGAACTGAAGTTGAACCACACCCAAGTCGAAAATGCTATAATTCGAGAGAAATTTAACTAATTCAAATGAGAAATATGCGCACCGAACGCAGATCCATAAGCCTTTAGTGGATATTCAAAAAATAGAGTAGGATAAAAGACAAAAGAAACTAGAAGAGTTTTGAAGTGAGAGGGATCTCTGAAAATCTCATAGAAAACCTACCCAGGCACAAAAAATCATTGGAGCAACCCTTGAGAGCGCCCCGATGACTCCTGGGAGGAGTGGAAGCTTTCAATTGAGTATGGCAGTTGATTTCGTCCAACAAGCCAATGACCAAGTCGACATGGAGATCGACGATTCGATACCTACAATTTGACTTTCTCATGTAAGAAGTCCTAGCCCACATATTCCAGACTTCCTCCACCAAATACTTCTCATAGATATACAATCACAGCGGGTGTGGGATCAAACTGATAACACTGGCCAAATAAGAGATAAAGTGTTAATTGAAGCACAAGAAAATAATGAAAATCGATCAGAAGATATGCTTCTTCATGTAAGAGATCTCACGAATGTTGCCCCCCTGCCAAATATACTTTTAGAAGATTTCAATTCAACAAATAGTGAAAACAAACCGTCACAACCTTGTAGAGGACGATTCATCAAGTATTTAGACAAATCTTGTCAAACAGACACTTGAAGCCCAAGAAAATAATGAGCACAATTACCAATTGAATTAGTCGGGTCGGAAACCTAGAACACAACTCAAGAAAGTAATTTGACCTTTCGGTCGACCTCGACACAAACTCTTACAATAGTTCCATTTTTGAAGAAACCTCAAAAATTAAATATGGGTCTAAATCATATCTTTATTTACAAAGGAGACAAATACCCTAAGAGACATTGGTTCATCCGCGAGAAATTTTGGGATGCAGTCGACATAACTGACGAGGACAAAAAAATGGCATAGTTTGGTTTTGTCTTTAGAGCCGGAGCTCTTAATTGGTTTATGAATTATACAGACAATCAACAACAATCGAAGGAACATATAAATAAAAAAATTCCTTAAGTTCTTCAAAACTCAAGACAACAATCACTTGGAAGCACAAAAACTAAAAGAAATCAAGTAAAATATGAGTGAAACAGTTTGAGAATACGATAAGAGGTTTAAATATTTATTAATCCAAATCCCTTACACAATCGAAGAAAATTTGTTGGTACAATGGTATTCAGTAGGACTACTACAAAATATCATAATTCCCCTTCGAATGTATGATCTTCAGACATGCGAAGACATAATGAAAAAATCACAGCGGGTTGAAATGGATTATGTAGACACATTGTGCTCAACAATCGCAAAAAAATACTAGAAGGCAAGTTCACAGAGCTACAAAAATCAATCAAAAACATGTAGATCACACACAATGAACTTTGGGTATACCATTTTCTCAAGTGAGGGACACACAAAAGATTATTGCAAATTTAGTGATGCATTGGACCCAGTATTTAGATGCATCCAAATTGAAACATATTGTTATATTTGTGAAGCATCGACAAATCATGCAACAAGAGACTACCTACACAATATAAGGAATGCATGGCCCAAGTGGTGCCATACATCTGAAGAGAATAATCAGTCCACTCAGGAATGTCGGCTGGACGGAAAGAATAGACTGAACATTCACTCAGTATATCATACACAGGTGGCTTACCAACATATCAACCAAGCAAATGGAAACATATATAGAGGAAGAGGTAGAGGTAGAGGACAAGGAAATTTTGGTAGAGGATGTGATAAAGGATGCTACTATTTCTTTAATTGTTGGAAATACAATTATATCATCCCATACTTCCCAATCAAAGACATAACTGACCTCAATTTATGTAACATTTGTGGAGTAGGAGATCATTCCCTAGAAGAATTTATGATTGTACTATAAAAAGTCATGAACAAAAGAAATGTAAATGTCTTGCACACAATGCCAAAGAAAGAGATTCTAAATTTGAAGAACCTTCATGTAGTAACTATTGGAAATTTTATTTTCATTGATGTTGTTGGAAATTTGGTTGTCATTGATGTTGTTGGACAGTTGTTTTTCATTGATGTCAACAAATGTGATGGGTGCATTTAGAGAAGTCTCCAAAGTGGTCCCCTTATGGCGTAGTTCTAAGCATGGCCCTCATGGGAACATGCTTTGAAGAAGTCTACAAGAAACCCATAGGTGTGGTCATGAAGCCCAAATTTGTTTAAGGAATAAGGACATGAAGGACAGTGTAAATGAAAGTAACACACTCATAGATGGATATTCCTCGTCATGTCGTTTCCAATAGTAGGTAGAATGGAACATAGTTCCTCATGGTTGAGGTGTTATGAGGTCATGGAAGTTGGAATCACCAAAGATGGGTTAAGAATCCCCTAATTGGTTGTAAGTCATTAATGAAAGGGTAAAGTGCTTGTAACAATAAAGTTCAACAAGCCCTAAATTTAAGGAAAAAGGTTACTTAGAAAAAGTATATATACACCTCAAGAAGTCACTCATAAGTACATTCACACACACATTCCATTCAATATCTATTTAAGTGAGCAATTTATTCTTATATGAGGTAACCAAGGAGATCTTAGGAGAATTTCAGAGGGAAGATGAAGTGAAGAAGGGAAAAATTACAAGGTAGGATGAAGTCTTGTGATTATGTGTTCTAAGGTATGTTATCTAAATGTCATATTACCATTTTTATCATAAATTTGTTTCTAGAATGAATTAGATAGCTAAAATTGGAGGATGTTGAGAAGACATATCAAGGTACCTGTGGTAAAAATTCTAGCTTTTGGGTCGTTGTATTTTGGAGATACACTCTATGGAAGATAAGGTTTTTGGCTAGTCCTGAAACTACTCTCAAACATGTGTTCCAGGTAAAACAGTCATAACTTATTCATAGAGGATACAAATTATATGAGACTAATTGAAGTGGAATTATTACAGTCTTTAGTATATTTTGTGTGAGTTTAAGAATAATATATCAAATATTGAGCAAGGGGTAGGATATACAAGTTTTCTCTCCATAATAAGATAAAATTCAGGAAGGTTTGTCATGTTTTCTATAACTTATGTTTTGAGACCTTTCAAACCCTAAAATTTTGAGGAGATGGAAGAAAGGTATCATAGTATATGTGGTTAGAATTTCAGACTTTCATTCATTAAAGGTACATAGTTATGCTTGATGAAAGTTATGGTTTGTGACGAATCCAAAACTAGCCCCTTGAGACTTGATCCAAGTGGATATTGGTGGCCACCCACCTGTTCCAAATTCCCATTGGCTCATCTTGACAGTTTTCAGTTCAACTCTGTAATGGGCAAAATTCTTTGTAATTGCGGGTTATGCACTTACGAGGCTATCCTGAAGCCCTACACAACATCCAGGTGGATATTGGTGGCTGCCCACCTATTCCAACTGGCGTATTTTGGAAGTTTTCATGTCAATCCATCTTTTTGTACGTCTAGGTTTGTTTTGGGGATCTAAACAGTATTTCCTTGGCTTGATACATTCAAACTATAGACATAGTCATATTTTGATGGCTAATCCGTAGTTCTTGAAAATAATTTTCCAACGGGCTATCGCACGCCTAAAACAGAGATTGTATGAAAAAGTTACGACCTTGGGAATTTAATGTACTAACCTACCCCAACAAGGCCCACATGACTTTTGGCGCTTCATCTCCTAAGGTTAGGTTTTTGGATGTCTAGGGTTTTGGAATTCATTTTTATAATAAAAAGGCCTTCAGAGCCTCATTGTAATAATCTTCTTGCGAATGAGCGTAGCCATCACATATCTTCTCAGAGATAAAGATGCCATGATTTTAGCAAGTTTTGCACTATGTATTTTTACAGTCTCTGTACATTTCTTTCATTAATAGAAATCATGTATTGTTGTATATCTCTGTTTCTGGCAATTTTTATGTGTATTTCATTGTGATATCTCGGCTTTCATTTCGTTCCTAAAATAATCTAAATCAGTGGTATCAGAGCAGGCTTCTCTTGATCGTTTTTCAGTGCATGTCCATGACGAGATCCGAGTATAGAAATTTGGGTCTCAAGCTTGTCTCTCTTGAGGATAATCTCTCTCGCATGCCCAAGAAACCATCTATGACGGCAGAAAAGAAAAAATAGTGGAGTAGAAGATTCTATTAACATGTTGCTTGAGCAAGCTCTCGCATGACAGAGGGACGAAATGATGGAGATTTTTTCCCACATCCTTCAACACATGCCGATAGAAACAGGTGCATATTCATCAAGCGACCACTTTGGAGGAACCTCTCCCTTCAAGGTAAAAGTTAATTTTTATATTCTCGTATTTGAAAGTCAGATAGATGTGGATGCCTTAGAAAAATGGTTGAATATTCTAGAAGGTTATTTATCTGTTCACATTTTTCCAATAGGGAAAATATCACCTTCTCACTCCTCAAGGCTCTTCCCCATGTCAAACATTGGTGGGAAATTTACTAGGAGCAAGGTTCCATAGAGGAATTTGGAATATATGGGGTTGATCCCACTTGGGATTTTTTTGTGGATTCTATCAAGGAACAATACTACCCTGTTGATAACTATGAAGACCAGTACATGAGATGGACCACACTATGGCAAGAGAAGAGCCAAATAGTGCCATAGTTCACAAATACTTTCCATACCTTGAGCACCAAGTTGGGTATCAACAAATTCAAGTGAAATTTGGTTCTGAAATACCATGGGGCTCTACATAGGTACATCCAAACTGAAAAGGATTTCCAAAAAATCTCATCATTGTGAAAGAAGTTACATAGGGTTAGAAGTTTTCAAGTGAAAGGAAACCCTAGTTCTAGAAGGCATACATAGGCTTCATAATAGTTAAGGAACGTACATACATGAGCTGCATAACAGATAGGGCGTGTACATACATGGGTTGTAGTGCTACATGTTCTGTACCTACTGTATTTTTGTAGATACATGTTTAGTTCAGGTACATATTGATTAGAAGGAAGTTGTATAGATTGGATACAGGTCAGTGGTATAGGTTGATACAGTTGTACAACAGTATATCTCACAGTGACAGGTTGACAATGGTTCTGTCATTCTACTTCTACTTCAGGGTGGTTGGACGGGGAAAGGGCAGGTGGTTGTAGCCACCTTCCGGTTGTAGCAAGAGAACATAGGGGGTTGTAGCCTCCTTCTAGTTTTAGCCAGAGAAATGGGGAGTTGGAGCTTCCCTCAGGTTGTAGTGTGAGAATCTAGGGGGTTGGAGCCTCCTTCCAGTTGTAGCTAGAAAACAAAGGAATTTGGTGCTTCCAATGAATGTAATTCTTCAAGACATATAAGAAAAAGCATTATGTGGTTTTCTCCCGCTTTGGGTTTCCACGTAAAACACTGGTGTACTTTGTATGTGTGTGATTTTTCATTTCTTATTTCTCATTATTGGATAATAATTCTACATTGATATAACACTTGGATTATTTGGTTAAAAAGGATTATAATTGCGTTATTACTGATTCACCCCCCCTCTCAGTAATCCAACAATTGATATCAGAGCAAGTTCCTTCAAAAATCAGTTTAACCACTGAAAGGTAGATCATGTAGAGTATCAACTTGTATAAAAATGGAATACCACAGTTTGATGGACATAAGTATGTTTTTTGGAGCATAAGGATGAAGACATATATACAAGCACAGGGATTTCAAGTTTGGCAATCAATTGTAGATGGATACAAAACACTAGCAATTCCACCAACAAATAACAAAGTTGTGAAACTTGGTGAGAATAATTCCAAATCCACAAATGCACTTTTGAATGGTCTTAGTGATACAATATTCACCAAAGTTTCACATTGTAAATCTGCTAAAGAAATTTGGGACAAGCTTCGAAATGTTTATAAAGGATATACAAAAGTCAAAGCAACAAAGCTTCAAACTTACAGAGGTCAATTCGAACAACTAAAAATGAAGGAAGATGAAAATATTGCAGCCTACTTCTTACAAGTCGAGGAAACAGTGAATGAAATCATAGGATTGGGAGAAGAAATCGAAGAATCTGTAATTGTTCAAAAGGTACTAACATCTCTTCCTATGAGATTTAACCCTAAGATATCAGCACTAGAAGAAATATCGGATCTAAACTCAATAAGTATGGATGAACTGCATGGAATCTTCACAGCATATGAAATGAGAACTGAATAGGAAAATCCAGATGTAAAAGAAGAAGCCTTCAAAGCATCCAAAAGATCAAAGCAAAAGCAACAAGAAGAATATAGCAACAACAGTGACATCTCGGAAGATGATGAATAAGTGGACAACTTCATCAAAATACTGAACAAGGGAACCGACGATAGGTATATAAGTAAGCTTCCTTTAATTTGTTTTAATTGTGATGGTATTGGTCAATTTGATAAAAAATGTCCTCATAAGAAAAACAAAAATGATGAAGGTTACTCAAAAGGGAAACACACATATAAAGGCAAAAGAACTACAAAAAAAGTTTTCAAGAAAAGCTTATGCACCAAAGAAGACATCTCATCATCAAATGACCATGAAGTCAGTGACAGTGAGACAGGAAGAGTTCTATTCATGGTAGTAAAAGACTCTCACAAAGAAGACTCCGAAGAAGAATATGAAGAAGCAAAAGAAGACTATGAAGAATTCGAAGAAGAAATTGAAGAGGCAGAAGTTGACTTTCGAGAAGAATTAATGTGTGCCATAGAAGTTATCAGAAGAGAAAAAAAGAAGAACAAGAAACTACAAGATGAACTAGACAAGAAAGAAGACACTCAACAACTAGAACAAATGATCACAAAATTGAAGGTTCAAATAGAAAAAGATAAAAGAATTGAAGAAGCACTCAAAGAATAGATAGAAGAAAAGGACATGATCATTGGAAACTTGGAAGAAGATATTGTCACATTAAGAAAGGAATTCAAAATAAAAATATGCAGAATAGCTCAAAAGTTTTGGAAGACATTATCAACAGTCAAAAATCTCATTTTGACAAGACCGAACTTGGATACAATTAGACATAAAAGGGATCAAGCTCAAAAACAATAGAGAAAGAAACATATCCAAAAAGCTATGCAGAAACAATAAAAGGGGATAGGAAGATATACAAGGAGGATTAAAGGGACACTCCTCCACCGAGAAGATTTAGATTTCAGAATCAACAACCGACAGATAGGCATGAAGAAGAAGAATGATTCACAAGAGCACCTCCTTTCAGAATATCCTCAACTCCCAGGTATAAAACTATATTCTTTGGTTTATGTTATGCATGTAATAATTTTGGACATAAATTTGTGAATTGTAGAGCTAACAACAGGAACAATAACAACTTTGAGAGTCATACACAAAGGGGTTATTCAAGATGGCCTAGTGAAACACAGAGAAGAAGTTACAACAAGTTTGAATCTTTGAGCAATGAAGTGGAATGTTACAAATGTAACAATTTTGGACACGTGGCCAAATAGTACAGAATGGTAGTCCCTCCTAAAGAACCTCAACAGAATAACAACAGTCACAAACAGGAACCACAGAAAAGGACATGGATAAGAAAGCAAGATCAGTATAGAAATGAAGAATGCACACTCGCTCTATAAGATAAGTAGAAGAAACGTGGCTGGTATGTTGACAGTGGGTGTTCAAAACACATGACAGGTGATAGAGACAATTTTCTTACATTATGAAAGGAAAGAGATGGATTGGTCTCCTTCGGAAATGATGATTCAGCCAAAGTCATTGGAAAAAGCATAGTCCAAATTGGGAACAAGAATGAAAAGACAGAAAATGTTCTACTAGTAAAAGATATGAAACACAATCTTCTAAGTGTGAGTCAAATGTGTGACCAAGGTCATAAAGTTACTTTTGATTCACAAAAGTGTGAGATAAGAAAATAAGGTTTAGGGAAATTGGTCGCTACAACTGCAAGAACTTCAAGAAACATATATGTGTTAAGTTAAATTGGAAATGAAAAGTGTTGTCTAGGAAAGGAAGATGCATGTTGGCTATGGCACAGAAGAATGGGTCACATACATTTTGATAACCTTGTCAAAGTAAAAAAAAGAGAAGTAGTCAGAGAAATGCCCCAGATCACAAAACCAGCCAACACTTTATGCAAGCATTGTCAACAAGGAAAGAATGCTTCGACGTTTTTTGGGCATGAATGCTTCGACGAATAGGAGTCCATTCCAAAATCAATAGTCGTTGTCAGCAGTGTAGTCCTCGGATAGATCTTTCTAATGATGTATCATGTGTGTCAAGCAGAGATAGTATGCCAAAATTACGACCCTGGGAAATTGATGTACCAATTTACCCCAACGAGGCCCATATTCTGGTGTTTCATCTCATAGGGTTAGGTTTTTGGATGTTTAGGGTTTTTCATTGTTTCTCAGTAATATATAGGCCTTCGAGCCTCATTGTAACAGGTAGTTTAGAGGCCAGTAGCCACCACATCTCTTCTCATAGATAAGCTACCAACGCCCTAAACGCCCTAGCTAGTTTATTTCCATTCTGCCTGTAAGCATTTTTCAGTCATTTGTTATTAATTAAATGAAGTCTTATTTTTGCTGCATCTTTGCATTTATGTGTATTTCTGTATTTCATTGTGTTCCTACATAAATCCGGATCAACAAAGGGCTTAAAAGGTGAGAAATAATTTATGTTATTAATTGATGATTATACAAGAATGACTGCAATTTTCTTTCTCAAGAATAAGTCAGAAGCTTTTGAAAGCTTCAAGATCTACAAGGAAATGGTTGAAAATGAAACGGATTCAAAAATCAAATGCTTGAGATCTGATAATGGAGGAGTGTTCACCTCAAAGGAATTTATGGACTACTGCAACAATCATGGAATAAAAAGGAAATTCTTCGTTGCTAGGACACCTCAACAGAATGGAGTTGTTGAAAGAAAGAACAGGACAATGCAGGAAATGGATCGAACAATGCTAATGGATTCAAAATTGGCAGATATTTTTTGGACACGGGCAATGAATACAAAAGTTCAAATTCAAAACAGAGTAATGCTCAAAAACAACACCGACAAAACTCCTTACGAACTATGGAAAGGAAGACCAACAAATGTAAAGCACTTCAGAGTTTTTGGAAGCAAATGCTATATCAAAAGAGAAGATGGCGAAATGGGAAATTTTGACTCTCATGTGGACAAAGGAGTACTTGTTGGTTACTCAAGTACAAAGAAAGAATACAAGTGTTACAATCTAATTCTAAACAAAGTTGTGGAAAGCATCAATGTAAAAATTGATGAAACAGGCAGACCAGAATTAAAGGAAGAAAATGAATCAATGAAACAACCTTTAGAAGAAGAAGCAGAAGATGAAAAAGAAGCAGAAGAGGAAGATGAAGAGAACCCGACAGAAGCAGAAGAGCAAGTTCAACAAGTGTCTCCAAAGACACCCAGTAAACGAGTACAGAAGAATCATCCTTCAGATCAGATTATCAGAAACAAAGATGCAAGACTTGAGACTAGCAGAAGAATATGTTCATTAGAACAAACACATCTATCACTCTTATCTACAATTGAACTAAACTGTTTTGAAGAAGCCAACAAGGATACATTTTGGGAAAAGGCCATGGATGAAGAATTGGATCAAATAGAGAAAAATGACACTTGGGAATTGGTTCCAAGACCAAAGAATAAGAATGTGATCGGCACAAAATGGGTTTTCATGAATAAATTGAATGAAGATGGACCGGTTACAAGGAACAAAGCTAGATTGGTATGTAAAGGATATGCACAGCTTGAAGGAATCAAATTTGAAGAGACATTTACCCCAGTTGCCAGAATGGAAGAAATTCGTTTACTTTTAGCTTATGCATGCTCCAAAAATATTAAAATGTATCAGATGGACATAAAATCAGCTTTTCTGAATGGGTAACTTGAAGAAGAAGTCTACATTGAACAACCAGAATGATTTTAGTTGTTAGAGAACACAGATTATGTGTGTAAATTAAAGAAGGCCTTGTATGGTCTAAAACATGCTCCTAGAGCATGGTACTCTAGACTTGATAAGTATCTGCAACAGGCAGGGTTCAGAAAAAGAAGTGGAGACAACAACCTCTACATCAAGGTAAGTCAAGGTAATATTTTAATAATTGAAGTTTATGTTGATGATATTATTTTTGGTAGTGATGATGACAGGTTAAGCCAGAAATTCGCAAAAGATATGCAAAATGAATTTGAAATGTCGTTACTTGGAGAACTATCCATCTTTCTGAGACTTCAGATACATCAAAGCAGCCAAGAAATTTTTATTTCTCAAACCAATTATATCAGAGAAATGCTAAATAGGTTCGGAATGGAAGATTGCAAACCAATTATCACTCCCATGCAAACCAGTTGCAAGTTGAGAAAAGATGATGATTCGAAGTCTACAAATCAAAGGCAATATAGGTCAATGATTGGTAGCCTACTATATGTGACAACATCCAAACCAGATGTAATGCAGGTAGATGGACAGGTGGCACGATTTCAAGAAGCACCAAAGGAATCACATGTATTAGCAGTGAAGAGGATTTTCAGATATCTCAAAGGAACAGAAGAGTTTGGATTATCGTATCCAAAAGTAAATGATCTATCACTTATTCCCTACACAGATGTAGCTTGGACAGGTTGTATTGGTGGTCGACGAAGCACCGATGGAGCAACTTTCTACTTGGGTGAGTTTTTAGTATCATGGATAAGCAAGAAACAATCATCAGTATCTTTATCTACAGTCGAAGCAAAGTATATTGCAGCAACATCATGTTGTACACAGGTACTTTTGATGAAACAAACTCTGATAGATATATAGGTTGAGTATGATGAGCCCATTCCAATCTATTGTGATAATACAAGCGCCATCAGTATCTTGCAGAACCTAGTGATGCACTCCAAGATGAAGCACATTCCAATAAAGTATCACTTTCTACGGGAGCAGGTTGCAGAAAAGAACATCAGAGTTGAGTATGTGGGCACAAAAGAACAAGTGGAAGACATCTTTACAAAACCACTTCCATGGGAAGCCTTTGAATATCTTCGCCAAAGTCTTTGATTTATTTCTACTCCAAAATGAATGCTTTTTGGATGCTTATCTTATATGTCTTATATGTACACAAGGAAGCACCATAAGAGGACAGCTCAGTCAGGGGGAGAAGCCTCAGATGGAAGGATACATTTTCCATTGACGACAAAGGGGGAGAGATTTATTAGATGCAGAGGAGAGAGGCATGGTTCCAAGGGGAGAAAATTTATCATATGCAGAGGAGAGAGGCATGGTTCCAGGGGGAACAAATTTATCAGATGTAGAGGACAGAGGCATGGTTCCAAGGGGAGAAAATTTATCAAATGCAGAGGACAGAGGAATGGTTTCAGGGGGAGCATGAGTGATATGATTTCAGTATTACATCAGAGTGTTGTCATCAATGCTAAAGGGGAAGATTATTGATTAAGGTTGGTTGTCATTGATGTCAACCCTTGAAGAAAGCCTGGTAGCATAAAGGTTTGGGTAATGTAACCAAGTTTGTTTGATGTAAATATGACTCATTATTGTCTTGTCATGGCTGATAAAAGGTACAGATGGATGAACTCCAAAGTGGTCTGCTTATGGTTAAAGCCATCACAGGAAGACACTTTGCGGAGTGAGAGAACCCATGCTTAACTGTGGAATAATGAGATGAAGGACAATGAATTTTTCAATGAAACTATCCTAGATAGATAGTGTGTGTCATGCCATTTCCAGTGGTATGTGGAACATCACATAACTCCTCACGGTTAGAGAGTTATGACCATATGAAGTTGGAGAACCCCTCATAAGTCTTATAGAAGCCCCCAAGGGTCAAAGTGCTTTGCAAAAGAAATTATTTTAAATGAATAAGCCCTAAAATAAGGAAAGTGTAAGGCTACATGAAGATATAAATAAGATGAAAAGCTCACTCATTAAACACACACTTGTACATATTGTATATATATTTTCTTGTGTAAAGATTATTGTAAATACTTGTGGATACATATGAAGTGGAGAACATCTGAGGTAGCATGAAGGGTTGATGGTGAAATTCTCGGAATTACAGCGAATAAAAAAAACCATATTTTCTGAGGCATACGCTAGTTGTCTATGTACAGGGTGAGTACATGTACACCGACTGTCTATGAATAGGGTGCGTACATACACGGGTTGACTGTGTATTGGGTGTGTACATGTACATGAGTTGTCTATGAATAGGGTGCGTACATACACAGATTGACTGTGTATTGGGTGTGTACATGTACGTGAGCTGTCTATGAATAGGGTGCGTACGTACGCAGGCTGGCTGTGTACAGGGTGAGTACATGTTGGTAAATCCATGGAAACTTGAGAAGATGAAGATGCAGAGGTTATAGATTATGAGATCAAGCTCTTAGGAAGGTATAAAGTGCTTAGATACATCAGATCCATCCATTGGTTCAAAATGTTTGTCTTATTTCTATGAATAGTTGGATTTTGATGTATGCATGAGGAATGACAATGGAGATTTGAGGATTCTACCTAGAGAGACTAGTGGCTACATGGGATCTTCTGCATAAGTCAGATCTACAAAAATATAGTGTTGGTATATTTATCATTGATACTTCTTGTTGAGGCACATCTTATATTTCTTGGCATATGGCTAAGGGTTTTTATGGTACATGGTTGAGATCTCGTATTTGTTGATGAATTGAGAGACTAAATATCAGAAAGGGTTTGGTGACTAAGATCATGTGAGGGAAAGTATACTTGTTCATGATTTCACACACCTATATGGAACATGACTAGAGAGAGACATATTTGTCTTGAGTGAATGTTATGTATAAGAATGCATGCATAGGGTACAGTTACAATTTGGATACAGTGACAGGTTACAAATCTATGTGAAAGAAGTTACAGATCGTTAGAAGTTTTCAAGTGAAAGGAAACCCTAGTTCTAGAAGGAATAGACAGGCTGCATAACAATTAGGGTGCATACATATGTGGGCTGCAGAACAGATAGGGTGCGTACATACGTGGGTTGTAGCACTACAGGTTGCGTACCTGTTGTATGTTTGTAGATACATGTTTAGTTCAGGTACAAATTGATTACAGGGAATTTGTACAGATTGGATACAGGTTAGTGGTACAGGTTGATACAGTTGTACAACAATATATCTCACAGTGACAGGTTGACAATGGTTCCATCATTCTACTTCTACTTCAGGGCGGTTGGACGGGGAAAGGACAAGTGGTTATAGCCACCTTCTGGTTGTATCCGGAGAACATAGGGGGTTGTAGCCTCCTTTTGGTTATAGCCAGAGAATTGGGGAATCAGAGCTTCCCTCATGTTGTAGCCTGAGAATCTAGGGGGTTGAAGCCTCCTTCCAATTTTAGTTGGAAAACAAAGGAAGTTGGTGCTTCCAATGAATGTAATTCTTCAAGACATATAAGAAAAAGAATTTTGTGGTTTTCTCCAGCTTTGGGTTTCCATGTAAAACACTGGTGTACTATGTATGTGTGTGATTGTTCATTTCTTATTGCTCATTATTGGATAATAATTCTACATTGATATAACACTTGGATTATTTGCTTAAAAAGGATTATAATTGTGTTATTACTAATTCATCCCCCCTCTCAGTAATCCAATAGTAGCCACCTTCCATTTGGTGTCGAAGACCACATGGAGTTGGTTCTTCCTTCATTTTTGTGCCTCTAAATCAAGGGGTCGTAGCCTCCTTTCAGTTGGTTCCAGAGAAATTAGGGAGTTGGTGCTTCCTTCAGGTTGGTGCATGTAAATCAGGGGGTTGGTGCCTCCTTCCAGTTGGTGCTGAAGAATTTGTAAGTTAGTGCTTCTTATGAATGTAATATTTGATATATAAGAAAGCATTATCTGGTTTTCTCCCATTTGGGTTTCCATGTAAATTCTGGTGTATTGTGCATGTGGTTATTTTATGTGATGATATTGTTTATGGTTATATGCTCACAATATATTGAATGCAATCATAAATGATATATTGTTTATAAAGTTGAAGTTTATGTGCACTGTGATTGAAAGTGGTAAAAATTGCTCATACTGATTCAACCCCCCTCTCAGTATTCCAACAATAACACATTTAGGAGCTGGTGAAGATATGTATCCATACCTATCAAGTTGAAAAATGAGAGATCGACATATATACCTTGATAAAGATCAGCAAGACAAAATTATGCGGGAAGCGATGAAATTATTCAACAACATCAACCAAGATAAAATGAACAAGGTAGGACATACAAACATTTTTGCTACAACATTAGACGAATTTTTGCAGTTGTTAAAGGAAAAATAGTTGGTCGGTCGTCTGATTGACCTACTAAGTATTCTAAGAGAATATAAAGAAGACCAAAGATATATTAAAAGTCTGTGTCAGTTATCTGAAGAAAGGAATACAATTGAATTCAACCCACAATTCAACCTTGAAATCAATGGAAATATGATCAAGGAAGTTGTAGTCGATTTTGGATCTCAAGTAAACATACTCCCAAGGGAAACATGGATTCAACTCGGAAAACCACTGCTTCAACCAACCATGAATTTCCTAAAGCTAGTAGATAAGAGGTTCATTGAGCCAATTAGTACCCTTAAAAGCGTAATAACATCTTTAATGGGAATCCCAACAAGAGTCGATTTTGAAGTAATCAATTTGGTCGAAGGTAGTCTTGCCTACCCCGCATTAGTCGAAAAACCTTGGGGAAGAAATATGTGGTGTACGATCTCCCTCGAAAGAGATAGGATTAAATTGAAAGGAAGTGGAAGAAAAATCATAATCCCATTGGATCCAAAGGAAGGAAAAACTTGGGTCAAGACATGGGATGAAGCTCATGGATCCCGATGACTATATCAAGTAATAAATGAGAAAATAGATAATGTTGAGCCAAATAGTGAAGGTGAAATCCTAGTTGGATCCCCATTATCAATATAACAAAATTCAGATAGAGAATTGTATGACTGGAAAATGGAGAATTACGAAGCTCAAGAAAAGTAATTTTGGTTGATAGAAGCCATACCAATAACAAGATTCAAATCATGCTTATCAATACAATCTGTACCTATTATGGGAGAAATAAATTTAAAGAAAACACCAACACTCATTTTGACTCATATAAAAACAAGTCAACCCTTGTGGTTCAATGAAAAGAACTCTTCGTCGGTGCATGTTGACGAAGTTTCCAAGTCGGTCGAAGAACATGGGATAAATCAAAGTTTATTCGAGTCCTTCACAGGTCAAGCCATCCAATGGTGGGAAACACATGAACCTCGACTACATAAATGGAACACTGCCACTCTATACTTTGTAGAAATATTTGGGGGGAGAAAATTATTGACAAAATTGGATATCCCAACATTCAAACCTATGTTCAACCTAGTAGCTCACATTCAACAATGTGAGAAGGAATGGAAAAAAGAAGGATATTGGGATGAACGAGTATGGTCACACATGTTTCTGAATACATTATCAGACATATCACATAAGTGGTATAAGATCAAAGAAGCATTTAGGCATACATTCGACTGGAATGCAATTAAATGTAAATTTCTTAAAGACTTTGAATTCAGATCAGAGGAGGCTTTCCTACAAGCAGTTGCAAAAGAAACTAAAATCTATTTAGAAAAAACAATTCTTAAGGAGATGAAGGAAAAGGGAAAATCCAAAGTCGACGAAGGCTCAAACTTGACTTGTAATTTTGTATCAACTCAAAGTACAAATACCATCATATCTCATTGGATAGATATGGAAAAAAACATTTTTCTAGGGAAGAGCTTCCTTTGGAAGAAAAATCACCCAAGCATACAAAATCATGTCAAAATAGTTTACTCTGTGACCAAGGAAGTGAAAGAGGAAAAAGAAGATACAAACAAGCCTGAATTCCTACTAAATTATCATAAATTTGTTAAAGGATAACATCAATTAGATGAGTCAAAAGCACCTGAATGGATGGATGTGGAAATCAAGACCAAAGAATTCAACATTTCAATGGACGACCGACCAAAAATGGCTAGAATAGGCGACTATTGGATTGAAAATAAAACCTTAGAAATAGTTGAACTATTAAAAGAATACCAAGATGTTTTTTCCAGAGACTATAAAGACCTAAAAGGTTTAGTACAAGAAATGGGTAAAATTAAAATCGAACTAATACCCGGGCAAAGACTATAAAGAAACATACATATAAATTAGCGCATAAATAAAAACCTATTGTCCAAAAGGAAATTGAGGCAATGCTAGTTTCTAATATCATATATCCAATTGATAAGTCAGAATGGGAAAGTCCCATGGTCATAAAATTCAAGAAGCATGACCCCAAGAAGCTAAGAATCTATGTTGAATTTCGAGGATTAAATAAGATGACAGTAACAGATACATTTCCAACACCATATGCTGACGATATCATCAACGAAGTCACATGGCACAAATTGTATTCCTTTACTAATGAATTCTCCAGATACAATCAAGTAGCAATAGAAAAATAAGATCAAGAAAAAACTACATTTGTATCTAAGTTCATATCATTTGCATACACAGTCATGCCCTTTGGCCTCAAAAACACCCCAACAGTCTTCTCTAGGATAGTGGTCAAATCATTTCAAGAATACATCTATAAAACAATGGTCATATATTTCGACAATTTGACTATCTACATCCTCCAAAAATATCACATACAATGGCTAAGAATGACCATTGTATATCCAAGATGGTGGACGGGAGGCCCGACATGTATTCCATTGATATGGATTCCCACTGCCTGTTAGGAGTAGGCAGAGGGGTGTACATGCCCTGTTTCTTAGTGGTCGGTTTGGCAATAGCGCAGGCGGTGCATGACCTGATATACTTGTCAACATCATGTCGAAGTTTTGACCAGTAGAAATGTTTCTGCAACACTGCCACTGTCTTTTCGACACCAAAGTGTCCTGCCACTTCCACTGGCTCCAAAAGCAGTTTTCCACCTTGGCAATTTTTCAACAGTTTTCTGGGTTCCAAACTTCCAGGGCCGTTTTGAGGCCCTAAATGACGTTTTTTGCGGATTTGGGGCCTAGGGGACCGCCTAGGGCACTGCCCCGGGCCAGTTGAAATTTTTTCTTCTAAGTTAGACCTTTCCAACGGGTTATAGTGCACCTAAAACAGAGATCGTATGCAAAAGTTACGACCCGAGAGTTGGGAACCTGAAAAACTGTCAAAAAACTGTCAAGGTGGAAAAATGATTTTCGAGCTAGTGGAATAAGTGGGTGGCCACTGATATCCACTTGGATCAGAGGAACACACAGGACCAATAAGAGGACACTTTCAAGCTGACACGACGGCTTGAAAATTTCTTCAAGCTGGTATTTTGTGGCCAACACTACATAAATACTATTAAGAAAAAATACAGAAATGTGACAAGTGCCAGAGGATGGGACGACCATTATGGAAATATGAAATGCCCGTTCATTTAGTAAACCCAAGTTTAACATTTGAAATTCGGTCTATTGATTTCATCAAACCCTTCCCAACAAGATCGAAGAGGTCTGGAGAAAATTACATAATTACAGTTGTCGAGTATCTAACCAAATGGATACAATCTGAACCAATCAAGAATTGCACAAAAGAAACAACTGAAAAATTTATTTATGAAACCACAATTACCATATTTGGTTTCCCTTTGACAATAATGAACGATCAAGGAACACACTTTATCAATAACACAATTGAATTACTACTAAGAAAGTTCCTAATTGAACATAGAAAAATGACTGCATATCATCCACAAGCCAACGAAGCAGTCGAATCATTTAAAAAAACACTACACAAGGGGCTAACTAAAATATGCAAACTAAACAGAGATGACTGGGATGATAAAGTTCCAGCAGTACTATGGGCTTACAGAACAACATATAATAGATCAACTGGTCAAACATCATTCAAATTAGTTTATGGTCAAGAAGTTGTAATCCCACTACACTTATGTGCCAATGCAAGCCATATAGCCTCTGCCTTGGTGTTTGACCATAGACTTAACAAACAATAATGATTCTATCAACTAAGTCAACTAGAAGAAGAGAGAATGTTGGCACAATAGCATCGGGAAATCCAAAAGAGCCAACAAAAATCCCGGCATGACTGAAATCTCAGAAAGAAGGACATCAACAATGGAGACTTGGTATTACTATACGACAGTCAACTAAAATGAAAACCAAGGAAATTGGAAACCACATGGTTGGGATCATATGTGGTCAAGGACATCTAACCCAATGGAGTAGTACAAATAGAAACTCTGTAAGGGAACCCTTTCAAAAAATTAGTCAATGGGGCCCACTTGAAAATATATCTTACATAACAACCTCAAGTCCTGCTCGTGAAAACCTTTGTGAAGGAACTAGTAAGACTTGACTTGGTCGAAAACCCATCAAGGAAAATCAAGTCGGAAAATGAAATAAAGAAAAAGAAAAAAATTAAACAAAGAGAAAATATAAGAAAACGATGAATAAAGTAACTAATATAGATAACTACAAGATATACATAATCCATCAAAGTATTCATTCATGAAAAAATGAGAAAGAGAAAATAAATCAATATAGTGGGATATTATGCCCCAAATATTTTGACGAATTGGAAGGATCGATTCGACTGTGGGGAACAACTCATATAGTTATGTGGACAAACTTGAAGCCATCAATTTCCCTTAGGCCCTTGATGATGACACTATGACATCAAACAAAGGTATGAGGGAATATATATCACATAGGTAATGGATACGCCGAAAGATCAGTTGAAGATTGCACAACATCTAATAAGACAATTTTCCTTATATCTTCACACCATATGAACCTAAGTACATCATCACTCACCACTAATCAGGAACAATGATCATTTCCTACACACACAGTCACACAAGCCTGAGGTCTTTGTAGATTAGGAATCTTTTTACCTCGTCAATTGTCATCATCAAACATGAATCAAGCTCCTTTATAATAAAACCAAAATAACAAAGAAAAAAATCATGAAAATAGTTAAGTTCCCAAAATAGACTATGTTGATGATGAACATCGCAAACGATGACCCACCTGAGCCTCCCCTCCATATGAGATAAGCTAACCAACCATCTTGGATATCGATGTAAGGATGAGATGTTCAACATTGCGTAAACGAAGGAATGTCCCTCTTGGGTACCATTCACTCAATCTCAAACACAGAGGGGCATTTGAGAGTCATTCATAATGTGCAGTTATATCAGTTGGCTAGCCTGGAGCAATAACTTGCAGAAAGAGATTCAAGTCATTGTTCATTGGTACCCTGCATTGGTTAAGGATGGGGGGCAAGTTGAAGACGTTGGACGTTCTTCCAACTAGCCTAGACCCAAACCATTCCATGGTTGAGTACATATTTGGGGTCCATGTCATTAAGTTTGGACTCTATGATGACTCTAGACATAGACAAAAGAAAACAAATGTAACAAGCACACAATATTTGATGCCACATGAGATGAAGACATCTGTGGTAAACCCAAATCATTCCATGGAAAAAAATTATTCTTACACAGTAATATCAGACAAAAATAGTTGAAAAGTTGGAGCACCATACCACTAGAGAAGAAAACAATAGTATGACAATCCCATATTTAAAACACAGTAACACCTGTAAGATAGTATAAGGATTCCAGTTCAAGATCGACACTTTGAGTATCTTCAAACAGTCCAAGGAGCCATAGGTTTCAACAAAGGATCAGACAATACATCTAGTAGGATCTGACATCAACATCCTCTATTTCTTCTTCTTCTTTTCTCTCTCTCATTTTGTAATAACCTCAAAGAGGACATAATAGAAATTTTTTGTATTTTGTCACACTCCCCTCTTGCTCAAAACGAGAAAGGAATTGAGGAGGAGGGACATGTTGTAGGAGCTAGTCAGCACCACCGACTAGCGAAGTCAACTGCAATAGTCGGTTAGGAAGTCATTCGAACAGACAATTAGCCTTGATCGACCGAACAAGTAAGGAATGTAACTGACTAGTAATTGTATATCACACATATATATACACTATCATGTAATGGAAAGACAAAAGTTGTTTTGGACATATATATATAATAAAATCTATTGATGGTTCTCCCTCACTTGTGTATGTTCTTCTATATGTCTATGTGTTCTTATAAATAATGTTGTAGTGTGTAATTCTTTGTGTAAGGACTTGCTGACAACCTTCTCATACTTTCTCCTATACTACAACACATGTTGTAGATAAATGGCTATTATTTTTTAAGATAGTTTATGAGATTTTTGTTTCTCATTATTGTGCTTTAAAAGGAAATTAAACTCTTCATGAACTATCATTATAAGTGTAGATATACCTATTGTTATCTATTTCTAGCAACAATAGTTATTGTGCTTAAATATTCTATGGATAAAAAATTCCTTCTAAATCTAGAGAATCAATGATTTTATCTACATGTGTAATTAGTCTTTTCTTTCAATTAAGATATGATCAATAGACCAATTTTTTTTATTTTCCGTGAATCTAAGATAAATTAGATAAGAGCTTGATAATGTCTCTTTTTTAAAGATCAAATATCTTGAATGACAAACTGATCCCACATATCAATTGGAAACTACTATCCCAAATGGAAACAAGTCTAATTGAAACTTGTGATTAAGTAGTTATCCCCTGTTGCAAGAGAAAACATTTCCTCCTATCAACAAGCCCCAACAAACTTTACCATACACATATTTTATTGTATTACATTTTTTACAATTTCACAATATATATATTAACATGACATCTTAAAATATTGAACTAACATATAAAAATAGGAAAACAACTAAAAAAAAATACCCCACTGAATTTATAAGAATTTATGACTTATCATTCTTTAGTTGAACTTTGTCCTTTGACTAGTATATATATATATATATATATATAAACATGACATCTTAAAACATAAAACTAGT
>JZKD02S0388049.1:202479-218078 GCA_000966675.3 Picea glauca
CATCCTCTAGGTCACTTAACCCATTTTTAGGTCACTTAACCCATTTCTAGGTCACTTAACCTATTTTCCTTATTTTAGGGTTAACCATTTTCCATAAATAGAAATTTCTCCAATAATTTATCATTTAAATATTCCTTCTTGATTTTCTCATCTTACTTTATCATTTCTTGATTTTTTTTTTCACTTCTCTTTATTATTTAAATAATCCACCTTGACTTTGTCACCTTACTTTATCATTTAAATAATGATTTCTTCTTTTAAGTCACTTTGACTTCTTTGACCTTGGGGGCTTTAAGACTTCATGTGGGGGTCCTTCATCTTCGTAAGGCCATAACTCTCAAACCATGAGGAGTTATGTGACATTTGACATACCACTGAAAATGGCATGACAAGCACTATCCATCTAGGATAGCTTCACCAACAATTTCCTTGATCTTCATCTCATTATTCCACATACAAGCATGGGTCCTCCAACCATTCTTCTAGGATAACTCAATGTGTAAAGCGTCTTCCCGTGAGGGATTTCACCATAAGGGGACCGATTTGGATTTCATCCATTTGTGCACCTTATCAATCATGATAAGAAAATAATGAGACATCTATACATTTTTCCAACAATAAATCATATACCAATGAAACCACAATGATTCATCTTCATCGTGTATCAATGACAACTCATTGATCCATCTTCATCATGTATCAATGACAACTCAATGATCCATCTTCATCTATGCATTCTCATCAAGGAAAATACATATTATATTACATCAATCATCAATCAATCAATCCTTTGATATCAATCAATCATTTGACATCAATCAATCAAACCATTGGCATCAATGACAACATGATCCAACAATACAAAGGTGTATGCTTCTACTCTTATTTCATATTTCGTTGTTTTGTATTTCATTTATTGTTTGTATATTTGTTCTACTTCTTTGTACCTAATTTATTGTATGTAAATACTATGTATCTTCCTAAATAATAACTTATCTTCATGTCAATTGTATTCTCTGTCCTACTACATTGAAATACATAGAACTATATTTATTTTTTTACATGTCTTTCTACATACCAACTTACCTTCATGTCCACTATATTTTCTACATTGCTATACTGAAAGAAACATGTTAGTTGGACAAGTGGATGAAATCTTATATGCCATAGCAAAGAAAGATGAAGTACAATCTTCAAAAAGGTATACCAATTGTGATAGTAAATCAAACACACAAAACAAGTAGGTGGATAAAACATTGGACTAGAAAACGATGATTTGGCAACAATGGGCCTTTGTTGAGACTTCTCGCTTCTGAGCATTTCCCTCCCCATTTCTATTTTCCCACTCTCTATTGTCCTTTTTTTCCCTCATCTATACTTAATCGAATTTCCCTTTCTTTTTCTAGTCTACTTTCGCTTTCTGGTTGCTTTGCTTAGTCATTTTTTCGAAAATGTCTAGGTGCACGGGTTGGAGGACTAACGGGTTCACATTTATAATCATGTTTCTATATCACAAGTACAAACAACGAATTCCTCATTCCATACTTGGCCACTTTTTCGATTGCGGGTTCCCGGGCTGGCGGGCTCAAAATTGCACCTCTAGCTTTGGGGGTTCCGCAATATACATATTGGCGATCAGACTCCCCCATCATGCCCTTCTCCGTGTTACACATTTTTGCAGTCAAAAATTCCGAGGCATACAATTTGACCGTTGGGTCCTCATGTTTCCTCAGTATCCCTTGACACCCTATTTCATATTCCATCTCCTTCGAGCCTGTATGTGACATTTAGAACAATTATGGACAATATACAATGCATATGCTTATTCAGTCCTTTTGATGTTCATGTACACATTCTTGCATCAAAAAAAGTTGGACTAGTGACATGGGCATGAGAAGTCAATCATCACAAACATCAACAGAATGACAAGGCCAAAGGTAAAGATTCATACATTGTGCTCTTGATATGTTTACCAAACAAATATCTTGAGCTATTTATTCATATATGCCATGATAAATATGTTGATGTCATCTGCAACACATACTTTGCAGTTCACAAGAAGTATCGACGAGCGCAAGTGAAATGTTGAACATAGTGCAAGTTCCACATACTAAGAGGTCTGGTTACAAAACTCTTGCCTGCATACTTCATCCAAGTTGTGCATCTATGTGTACATTTATGCCAAGAAAAAAAGAAAACAAAAAAATAATGCAGACTACCATTCACATTACTTTTCTTGTTCAAAAAATGTCATCAGGTCTAAACTTATAACACCCACTATACTATCGATAGAAGGTTTGAATAGATGTCAAACTGGACAAGTGTTTGTCAGGGACATAATGGTCGTGTATAGCACCTACTTGGACAAGGAAAACAAAACTAGATGCATTGTGCGTGCTGACATGACAAACAAAGAAGCCATGATGACAGTCACATTGATTATCCCTACACAGCTTTTCCAGAAACATGCAGAAAATAACTTTCCATGTAATTGGATGTCCATTAAAAATTTTAATATATTGCTGAAAACAGTATATGATCGTGGTGATTGTGATCGGATTATATCGCTCAATGAAACAAGTATTGTGGAAAAAATTCCCGCGATTTGTTCAGAATATCGTTTCGTACCAGACACAACAATCAACCAACTTACACAGAGAAATGACACTTACCCAATCAAAAACATTGGTGCAGTTGTTACACTCGTGAGAAAACTTGGCTCACAACACATTCTCCATATAAAATATGGAGAGTTAGAAAACGACAAGGCAATGGTACCGTTCTCCATATCCAGTTTTTTCCCTTACTTTCACATGTTCGAATATCTGAGTTATGTTACACAACTATTCCACTGTTCCATATTGCAGTTTCAATTGTTCAACACCTATTCAAATTTGTTTTCCTCAATGGAAAAACAATTGCATAAAGGGAAATTTCCACGTATTCTCTTCAAAAAGATAACAAAGAAAATAGATGTTAAAGAAAGGATCTTTCACACAACCCAAGCAACATTTGAAACATAATTGTGAACAAACATAGTAAAGGATCTCAAGAAACTAACTAGCTCGACAACTGTTGTGTGTATACATCTACAATTCCATCCACACTTTGCTCATAAAATTTGCCTTGACCAATTTTCTGTAGTTTTTTTTGTTGTGCAGTTGTATATTATATTGTTCAATATATTAACTACTATGTTCACATGCCCAAATTGAGGGTGTTTTGGTTGCAGCGAATGCATACTCGACCCCCTTCGAGCCTGTATGTGCCAAATGAAACTCTCATGCTTATGACTCTTCGTTCATAAATGATGGTACAATTGATTGTCTACGATGCAGTAAAAAATTCCCTTACATATATATACATTGCCTCAATGCTTCCATATGAATCATTGACAACACAATCATACATTATACAATTAGACAATCTCTGTTGCAAGGTGTACTTACTGGGTTAGCAGAATTTCCATATGAAGTATACCTACAGAAAAATGCAAATAGTGTCTACATGTTGCACGACTTTCGGATCCATAGAAAATTTACATTAAAAATGAGTACAATTCCATACTGCATATCGATTGAACCATAAAAAAAAAAAATCAGATCAAGCATTGGCAGGAAATGAAACAATCTCATGTGTATCTGTCCATGCTACCCAATGAGGATATGAATAGAGTTTTGCAGTGCCATGAAAAATTGAACTAGAAGCACATAAATGATGATAAGATTGTTTAGTCCAAGAATGAGAAGCATGAGGACAAACCCCATACAAAGTATCCAACTGTGAATAAATCAGGTCCATCCTTTGAACTGTCAAAATGGCTTGCTCCTATGAACAAAACCATCAGGCATTTCCAATAATATTGGAAATTTGGCATTGTTAGAACTAGTAAATATAGAACATAGTGCTATCAGAAGAAACTATTCATAGTGATCTTGCTTCATGGTAAAATAGTAATCGACAAATTTCTTGGTACCCATTTGGGGATTTGGTTATAGCTAGGATACAATGCCCAATCTCCGTTGGTTTTGTGTTGTCTTGTGTTTGGAAGACTTTTATTCATGTGCTTTCGTGTTGTAGTTCAAGGTTCTCATGGGCCCGGTTTATGAATTATGGTTGGATGATACATTCAGGATCTTAGCGGTTTTTCTATGATCTTAAAGAATATACAAGACCTTCTTTGCCTTTTAATGTAAGCTATGTGAAGAAAATGTAATATGTAGCTCATTTTAGCATTTATACTTGATCGATGAAATTACCAAAATTCATCTTCAGAAATATTTTGAAATAAAAGGATATATACTATGTGAAGTCCAATGGAACTATCATATCAACCACACAAAATTAAAATTAAAATTTGTCATTGTTATACTTACGATAAAGTTGACAGTACAATAATTTTACTTGAACATCTCAAAATCGATTTTCCTGTAGATTTTTGATGCTTCTCTTATGCAAACACATCCTAGAAAGTATAAGCATGACTCACTTTATCTATTCCTTGATTGAAGAGATTGTTCACCTATTTAATGCACATTATAGTTACTGTTAAGACCATCAATGGGGCTTTGTTAACAGCAATTCCCGCTTCTGAAAATTTCCCTCCCCTTCCTTTTTTCCCTCTGCTTTCCCTTTCTGGTTACTTAGTCATTTTTTGGAAAATGTCTAGGTGTGTGGGTTGGCGGATTCACGTGTTCATATTTCCATTGATGCTTTTATATCATGAGTCCAAATTACTGCTTCCCCATTCCATATTCAACAACTTTTTGGATCATGGGTTTCCAGGTAGGAGGGCTCAACATTGCGTTTCCATTGTTCTGCCGCCTGCAAGCAACACCTGGACTTCCCCAATTTACAAATTGACAACCAAATTCCCCTTTCTTTTTCTCCTTTACTTTCCCTTTCTGGTTACTTAATCATTTTTCTGAATATGTCTCATGCTTTTATATCATGAGTTCAACCAATCGCTTCCCCATTCCATACTTGACCAATATTTCCATCGATGATTCTCAGCCAGGCTTGCTCAACATTGCGCTTCCATTGTTCTACAACCTACAAACAACCCCTAAGGTTCTGCAATATACAAATTGACCATCAAAGTCTGTCATTATGCCTTGTTCTGTGTTACACATTTTGCATTCAAAAGTTCGGAGACATACAATTTGACCATCGGGCCCTCACGTCTCCTGAGTATAACTTGTGACCTTGTTTTGAAGCTTGACCAACCGCTTTCCATACTTGGTCATTTTTTGGAATCTCTTTTGTGGGTTGGCGGGTTCACAGAATGTCCAATGCTTAATCGTTCTTTGCCATCCCTGCCACCTTTGCACTTCTTTTTAGATATGAAATTATTAATCTTAGTGTTCATTTCAAGCATCATGGAATCTCTTTCACACGTCGTCCGGTTGGTGGCTTCATGAAATCTCCAATCCTTAATATCTCTTCACCGTCACTGCCACCTTCACACTTTTTTTCTAAGTATGCAATTAGTAATCTTTAATGGTAACAACTCATTATGCACAAACCGTATAGATTGTCATTGATCAACGAAAGGCTCAAGGAAATCTCCCATTGATATGCATTAAACAAATATTTGTGGAGGGTTATATTGTCCCTTTTGAATGTTCATTTCAAACATCATTTGGAAAAAACAGACATTCTTGTTAACTTATGGCAACAATTCGATAGCAGTTCTATCCAGATATAGTAAACACCTTCGGGCATGATGACCAGAACTTCCAGTGGTCCAGGGAATATTCTTACTACTCATCTCCTTCCTCCCATAAGCAAAGAAGGATATGGTCCCTTGGTACGCCGAGAGATATATTTCAAGCCAAATAATTCCTAGGAACCCCCCCCTTCTCAGACAGCCCGCACCCCTGCGTTGATGGTCGATGTAGAGGTTGATGCAGTCGATTTCGAGCCGGAAGAAGATGATCTGATGGATGATGATATGATGATGGATGATGAAAATGCAGACATTATTCCCACTCCTGCGCCCAAATTGAAATCCACCATAATGGGGGTCACTTCTCGGCTCAACGATGGAATCCCTAACAATACCAAAGGAAGGGGTTTAATAAAATAAATTGACGTTGAACGCAATAGCTTCTTTGCAGCTCGAGAGTTTGACTCTCTCAGCTCGGATGGCAGTCCTCACCCTCATAGATGTATCCTTTCCTTTCATTTTTAGGGTTTTGGATTGGGTTTGAATTTGTCCCTGGTGCAGCCTGTGTCCCTGAAGTCTTTGACTGTAAGGATATGGTCTCTTGGTGCTCAAAGAGATATATTTCAAGCCAAATAATTATTCAATTGCAAGACCACTCTCTTGTTCTCTAGAGATACAATTAACATCTTAGGGGGTGAGGACCATAACTCCGATTGGTGCAAGGCATATTCCTACTACTCATCCCCTTCCACCCAGAACAGAGTAATTTGGGCCTCTGGAATTGCTAGTGTAGCCTGTGTCCCTAAAGTCTTTTCCTGTAAGGAGGGGATTTCTTGGTCCCCTTCCACCTAAAATGACGCAATTTGGACCTCTCAATTTTCTCGTGCAGGCTGTGTCCCTAAAGTCTTTGACTGTAATGAGGTGGTCTCTTGGTGTGTCCTCACTTTTAGTTTCGGTCTCGTCCACTTTTCCTAAAATGTTTTTTCTCTTCTTCCTCATGGGAAGCTTGTGAGAACTATCAATTTTACCGTGAGGAGAGTTCTTAACTCCTCCTGTGTTTGAATAATTATGGGTTGCTTTCTTACTGGGGTGGGTCATTGGAGAGATGCTACGGGATGTCGTACTCTTGGCAGTGGTGGTCAGGGATTGGAAATTCTTCTCACTGGGGCCTTTTCCCTGTTATTTGTACAATTCAGTGGTGCTTTGCAATGTCTCTAGGTCGCCAGTGTCAGGAGCAAGAGTGTTGTTCACTTGTTTCAGGTCTTCCGCAAGATATTGAGATTGTAGTAGCCGACATTGACCTTCTGAGGAGAAGACTGCAAGGAGTTCCTAAAAAATCATGGTATTCAGTTTTCTATGCATGTTCAAGAGCTTGTCGATGACTCCTGTATGTTGCGCACTAGATGAAAAACACAAAATCGTATACATATTTTTTTTTTGTAACTCCTATACCTGTATTTATGAAAAATATGTTCAATGCTTCAATGCAAAGAACTTAGTCCAATGTCTATAGATAAATATATATTTCCCACTATTTTTTATATATTTACTATTAAAAACAATTCCTTGGAACCTTGGTTGGTGCTTCTTTGCTGGATTTAACACCTCTTCTCATTTGCATGGTTCGATAGTCTCGTAATTCTTAAACATTGTATTGGATTAAGTACTTTGATCTAATATGGAGCATTGAACAATTATATGACAATGCATTGTGTCGATCCCGTGAGGATTCTATGGAAACATAAATGAGCTTTAGAAAGTTTCAAACTAACATTCAATTCTATTCGTAATGCAGATAGAACATAGAAACACTAATTCACGATGCGGGAGTTGGGGCCCCACCCAAGAAGTTTCGTTTTCATATCAACCTTGTTGAGCAAACGATCTCTTATTTATGTTTCGCTTCCTTGCTTCCTTTACTCCAAATGGAAACATTTTATTAGTCGTTCATCCTCTGGCCTCTATTTGAGCACTTTTACTTTGTTAATGAAATTACCAAATTTCTTCTTCGTGAATATTTTGAAAAAAAAAATGGAAAAAAATGATATATGGTAGTTGAAGTCAAATGGGGCTATGAAATCAACCACAATATTAAAATTCAAGTTCGTCATTGTTATACTTACGGTCAAGTTGATAGTACAGTAAGTTTATTTCTAGATATGCAATTATTAAGCTTTAATGCTAACAACTCTTCATGCAGGAAGTTTAATACTTAAAATAATATTTCAAGGCATTGAACAATGTATCAAGAACACAATTACTCCCACAAGTTGCAATAAAAACAAATCTTCAACAAAACATTTTCTCACACCCTTTTTAATGGTACAAGCACAATAGAAAATGAGTAATTGGATAAATGATGGGTTTGCAACAAATGATGGGTTTGCAACAATGGGGCTTGTTTGAGACCAATTCCCGCTTCCGAAAATTTCCCTCTACTTTTCTATTTTCCCACTCTCTTTTATCCCCTTCTTTTCCCTCTTCTATACTTAACCAAATTCGCCTTTCTTTTTCACCTCTACTTTCTCTTTCTGGTTACTTAGTCATTTTTCCGAAAATGTCTAACTGTGCGGATTGGCAGACTCACAGGTTGACATTTGCACTCATGCTTTTATTTCACGATTCTGACCGACCGCTTCCCCATTCCATACCTAGCCACATTTTGGATCGTGGATTTCCCTTCCGCCCAGAACGAAGTAATTTGAACCTCTAGAATTGCACGTGCAGGCTGTGTCCCTGAAGTTTTTGAATGTAAGGAGGTGGTCTCTTGGTGCGTCGAGAGATATATTTCAAGCCAAGTAATTATTCCACTGTGGGACCACTCTCCTGTTTCTTTTTCACCTCAGGTCTTTCACAAGATGTTAAGATTGTTGGAGCCAGCATTGACCTTCAGAGGAGAAGACTCCAATAAGTTCCTAAAAAGGAATGATAACAGGTTGGACCTCTTGCCCGAGTTCCTGGAAGACCCAATGAAAGTTCCTGAAGATATCACAAGCTTGCAGGTTAGTTCATTTAGAAATCCATTTCGGGAAATTGCCTGGTTGTTTACAAGAATAAAGGGAAAAGAATCCACAACAAGTATTTCCCGCACGGTTCTTTATATTTTGTATTTCACAGTCAAGGAACAAGCCATTTTTATTGGGGGAAGCTAATTTCCATTGAAATATGTTCCAAATTGTCACGATTCAAAAAGGAGAAGAAATTTAATATGTCATTCTACTTGGTTTCATGATACCGCATTGTTGTTTGTTTCCAAAACCGACCGTGTCCAAGAAGGTAAATTGTGAATTCGACCCAGTAACCTTCTGGTACCAGGCGTTGTGGAGGCACAAGGCCTCCCATTGTTTTTATGATGTTTTTAATGGCTTTGTCTATGTTTGCAAATATTTATTGTTAGGAAAGGATGTTCCCTGCATGTCTGACCAAGAAACCAAGTTTTTGGACAGGAAGGGGGCACTTGAACAAATGGAGAATTATAGTGTGATAATGATTTTTGGCTCCAAGGAAAATCCTGCTTTCCTTCCATGCCACATTAAGGACATAATGTTTGTTACAGAAATAGAAAGGAAATACAACTACTGGTTTCATTTATTCCATGAGAAGAGAAAAAAACATTTCATTCCTCTGCCTTGGAAAGTTGGGACTTCGTGTTGAGGAACATCAACAAAATTGACGAATTCGCAGGCCATTTCAACAACTTGAACCTAATATATGCGAAAAGGATAAGAGGGTTTGACCCTGATGGGTTTTTTTAAGAACATTTACTAGCAGTTGTCTTCAACAATTATTTTATCCAGACACGCTTGAACGAAGACAGAGACAATGACGAAAACACTCCTCCTTCTAACGTCGACGACCTAGAGACATTACAAAGCACCACTGAATTGTACAAAGAACAAGGAAAAGGCCCCAGTGAGAAGAGTGTTCAATACCTGGCTACCACTCCCAAGAGTACAACATCCCGAAGCATCGCTCCAATGACCCACCCTAGTAAGAAATAAACCCATAATTTTTCAAATGGAGGAGGAGATAAGGACCCTCCTCGCGCTAAAATTGATAGTTCTCACAAGCTTTCCGTGAAGAAGAAGAGAAAAAAATTTGTAGGGCAAGCGGAAGAGCCCAAAATTGAAAGTGAAGACATGGAACTTGAGATTGATCTGGATAGTGTATTTTGCAATGTTGATCAACTCGAGGAAGCGATCTAGCATAGTCCCCCAATGGAAATAGCTGAGACCAAAATTTTTGACAAAGATGAATCCTTCGTATTCCAAAGCGTTGTTTTTGACAGCGAGTCTAAAAATTTAATTATTGAAAAGAGATATGTAAGAAATAAGAAAGGGAAATCGCATTCAGAGATTAACCTTAGGAACATGCGGTCATCCCAATACTCTCGACTTCACTGAACGACCAGAGATACTCTTGATGATTCCATTAGAGGCATTGAGGCCGAGAATGACAGACTGAAGGATCGAGTCAAGGAATTGGAGGAAGCTTTGATTCCTATGCCATTATTTGTCATTCCTTTAGCAATAACCACGCCTGCCACCCCTACATCCAAGTTAAAAGGATCCTCCAGTCTCCTAGCATTGTGTAGAGGTTGTGTGGAGAAGACTATCAAGAAAAGAATGGAACTAATTACTCAGGCCTGGGAAACATCACAAAGTATGGCTTCCCTTGGAACGAGGGCACATGATTTGCACAAACATTTGCAGGTGGATTTAAAAAATGAAGAATGTTTCTATATAGACACGATCATCCTTTTTGGTGTCCATGTCATCAACATGACAGATATGAGAAGAAGACAAGAAGATCTCCCCTCCCCAAACTAGATCACTCAATTAAATGCATGCTGGAAAGAGAAAGTGAAGAACCCGCATCTCATTGTCCAATCATTTGAATAATCCATATCAAAGAAAGAAGAATTATTTAGAAAGCTGACCAAAATAGACATATTTGGAAGTACCAACGAGGTCCAAGACCCCAACTTAATTGTCAACTCCTTTCCCTTAACCAAGAAATCCTTCAATGAACAAGTTGATATTTTTAAGGGCTTGTCTTTATAAAAGTTTTACAACATCCTTGAATATGGTGAAGATGATGTGGACAACTGGCTAGTCGACTATTCGGTACAAAATGAAGAAATTGATCAGGCTTTGCGTAATCTTTCTATTGATCTAAGGGAATTATAAATTAAGCTTTTCAACATACAAATCTGGGATGATATTAATGTGTCCCCCATGAGAGGCTACATTGAAGAATGGCTCCAAAGGGAAATCGACAAGCTCACCGACTAAGGGCAATAGGAAGTTGGAACGATTCTAGTAGCCATAGACAACAACAATAAAAAGAAATAAGCAAGCAAATATCAAAGGGGGAGATATATACGATCAGTGTAAGTCTATACTGATCACATCCTGCTTTGTTTATCAATCTAGTTATTCCACCTATTTAAATAGAAATTTCTAACCAAAGACTGATACCTTCCAATTTCTTCTTTTCAAGTTTTTCTCTCTACCCTCGCCCAATTCTTCTTTCTACAGTCCAATTTCTTGTACATATTTATTTTATGGTTTGCAGGAGCCCCAACCCCAGTCTATATGACAAAAGCATTTAAATTTCCAGGAATATGTAACAAACAATATTATTTTTTTGATATATTTCAAAGAAAACTATTTTTATCTTCTTTAATATTTATGTGCTCAGAATTTTTTATCTTCAACTATGATGAATGTCAAGAGATTGTGTTTATTTAATTTGGAAATGAGCACACAGAGGTCAGATTCTACAATATTATAGGTTTTTTGAAGTTTAAAGGGGATCCATGAACCATTATTTCAAAAAACAAAAAAAAACAAAAAAAAACATTTTCTATCATTTTGTATTACTTCAAGTCATTACGACGGGTATTCTCTAAGTCCCACATTTGAACTATACAGACCACAGGAAAAACTTATAGAGGAGCACCACATCTATAACAACATAGTAGATTCAAAAAAATATATTTGTTTCTTTGCCACCGCATATAAATTTATTTATCCTAACACATATAGAGACACACAAGCCATATGATCTATTTAAAGAAGTGACTATGAAAATTGTACTTAACTCTAACCAGTTGGAAGTATACATAAATCATTATGAATGAATTTCAGAAATACATTGAAGAGATAAAACATGCAAGGTAGGAACGGAATTTTCGAACATGGCAAGTCAGACTACTGGTAAAAATAAAAGCAAGATGGATTATGCAAAACACAGTATAATTAGAATGAAAATATTTTCAAAAACTAAATGGTTTCAATTCCATAATTGCTCTAGGAACCACGTGTCATTTATTGCATGGATACCACATGTGCTTCATGCTGCTTTCCGCGTCTCCACTGCAGTTTCCATTTTCCTTCGCTACTTATTCCCATTCCAACCCGGCAGGGACTGCATTGCCATGCAACACTTGTTTAGGAATCAATTCACCTTATTTAGGAATCAATTTAATGTAATGGTCTCTTGATCTTGGGAATTCAATATGGTTTTCTTGACTTTGAGAACATCCACTAAGTCTCAACAACCCCAATCCCATAGTAAATGGGCTATCCATCTACAAATCTCTAGATTATTGAGCCACAACACCTAATCCTATTCAACCAACATAATAACACACATAACACACAAAAATAACCAAGGGTTTGCGAAAACCCTTTATTATTTTGAAAATACAAATGATTTTTTATATTGTGTAGTTTTAATATCTAAATTTTTTGATTGGCTTAGTGAAGGTGATGTGACTTAATAATTCATGGTGTGTTTAATTTTTTTTTTGTATTTGTCAGACATAAACAAATGATTTGAAAATGAAAATTCTAAAAAAATCAACAAATAGCCACCTTTTCTTCTCTATTTCCAAAGTGATAAGACTCATGGCGATATGCATGGATCTGCATGCACAATCACTAGGATAAAATTACGCTGCAGCCAAATCTCTTTTGATTCCATCCATAAGCTCTCTTCTAAGTCCATCCATTAACATTCTTGAAGAAAAGAAAAAGGAAAAATATGGGATTCTTCGAGTATATCAATATGCAGGGTGCACTTGTAGAACAAGGATTTATGTGCCAAAGAGTTTAAACGCGGTAGAGAAAGCTACACTATATGATGTGGTAAAAGGAGAGGATTTCAACAAGTTGAAGAAGGAGGCTTACTAAGATATGGGGGATCTAGCTTCGAAGAGGGGTTATGGAAGAAAGTGTTATGCGTTTTGGTTCATATGTAGATTAAGGCTTGCATCCATTGAAGTTGATGCAGAGTGCTTGTGTGATGTGGGTTCGTGAGTCCTTGTCTAATTCTTTCACTTGGCTCAGTAATGTACACAGATATTGGTGCCACAGAACACTGCTATATTCCATGTGTAGCACCAACAGTTGCACTGGAACATGGGCGTTGTTCAAAGGTAAACACAAAGATAGATATCATCACTTTCCTTAATTTTTGAAATAATTTGAAGGCTATATTTTGTAGGCCATACCTGTAATTTTTCGTTGCATCCCCAAATTCAGAAACCTTAATGTCTTCCAATAAAGCGTAGGCACAAGAAACTAGCTGATGGAATCCTGAATGAACCAGTCAAATGCCTCAGTGAAAGGAATAGGCAAGAGGTTGAGGGCTAGAGAGAAAAAATTTGGTACCTTTACGCCCTAAACATGGAGAAACAATTTGGAGGAAGCTACAGACCTTCTCAGTAAACATGTAACTGCAAAATGGGCTAAGATGAAAGATGTAACTATAAAATGAACTAGATCAAGGGATGTTTTTCGTAGCTATAAGCCATGACGTATAAGAAAAAAATTACCACGTTATGTATTCTCTCAGAGCCAAGACAAATTATTGATGGGTATATATTATTTTAATTACGACCATGTTTTTTAAGACATTCCTATTGCAGTATACATGAAAATGTTGCATCTTGAAAACTAGGTATTGCAGTATACATGAAAATGTTGCACCTTGAAAACCAAGATCTAATAATTCAATTGAAGGTAAAAAAGCATTCAGAAATTTTATTTCTAGAATAAAAACCACTGAAACAAACATTGGAAGAAAAAGTAAGCCAATATAAACGAAGTGGAGATTCAAAATGGCAGGGGTGTTCCAAAAAAAAACATTATCCTATAAGCTACTTTCAGACAACGTTGAAATAAGAAAATGTAGAGAACAGGCTTGTCAATAACAACTGAAATTACCATGCATAGCACATGAATTATTTTCAAGCAAAAAAGTCTAAATACCATTAGAAAGCTTGAGCTAAACAATATAATGTGCCATTCCAATATTCATAGTTTTTATTAGGTCTCCATGCTCATCATATGCTACTTGGAATTAGGGATGTCTTACAATTATGCAGCTACAATAGAGAGGTGAGGATTTGAATTTTCTTTAAGGTGGTCCTAATAATGTTACTTGCATGAAGAGTCTATGACCCTTCGATTAGTTTTGTTTGTTAATAAAAGTCAAATAAATCACACATAAACTCGCATATATTCTCAAAATAAGGTTCTAAAATCATATATAATGCGATCACACATAAACTCACATATATTCTCAAAATAAGGTTCTAAAATCACATATAAGGTGCTTAGAGGTTATTATATTCTCAAAATAAGGTTCTAAAATCACATATAAGGTGCTTATAGGTTATTAATTAGACAGGCAATATATCCTCTACATGAAATGGCTCAAAAAGTAATAAACATCATATGTAGTGTCTAACATCCACTTGGTAGCTCCTGATTGGTGCCTACAATAGGGGGATATCATAAACATAAACTAGAAGGAAATATCATCAATATCTTCACTAAAATATTAGGTTGTCTCTACTCAAGTTTGTCCTCTCCTTAGGATAGGTGTTTCTTTTGATGTTGTTAAGTACAAGGCCAAGGACAAAACTAATGTAGGCTACTTCCTTTTCCATGTGGCATTCTTGAACTTATAGTGCTTTTCCTTGTGGCATCCTTGAACTTATAGTGTTTCTACCATACCTATACTAATGATGGTTTGGCCTTCTTTCTCAATTTATGTTCCTTCCTTTCTAATAAATGTGTTGACTCTATAGATATATCTTCATTTAGAAGTATATGTTGAGATGCCCATTAACAGGTGTCCTTAGGATCAATGATCATTTGGTTTACAAGTGGACCTTCAATTGTGGGATGGGTACCAACATTAGGGTTGAACTTTGGGAGTGTGAGATTTATTAACATTGGCTTCGCGACTGCATATCCTAGATCTTTGAGTTTTTGGAGACTCCAAAATCATCATAGACTGGTTGAATTGTAAAGGTAAGTTGTAGGTAATTAATTTGGAGTGCTGCAAGGACAGAATCAAAGATCTCTGCAAATCTTTCAGATCAATCGAGTTCACTCACATTTACAGAGATAACAATAAGCAGGAAGACGAGTTATCCAAGAAGGCTTTACAGATCCAAGAAGGAAAAATAGTCTACAACTAGTGGGAAGAGAGGCATGAGGGCCCTACTTTGTTCTTAAATCTCTTTTGATGTTATATGCGACATTGATTATTGAGTTTTTTAAACTTTTTAGCATTAGTTGGTGTTGGAAGGTCTTTGGACTATATTTAGGACCTTTGTAGACATAACAAGGTTTCTTAGTGGGCTATTTATTTTTTTTGGATTGTAACAGTCCAAGTATTTGCGAGTAGATTTTATACACCTTTTAGTTTGGAGGATCGAGGAGTTTATACATGCTCTAATTCTAGATGTTTCTTAGACTAAAATTTTTATATCAATATAAGAGCAATTTTCTGTTGAGAAAAAGAGATGCCCATTAAGAATATGAGATGTCCATTAAAAATATGAAAATGATTATATACATTTTAGCAAGGAGAGATGGAATACATTATGATCCAAGGAGGTAAGGTATAT
>JZKD02S0388049.1:218111-240629 GCA_000966675.3 Picea glauca
ATATATTTCACCGGTGTTTATAGTATTAGTGTAATGATATTTGTTCTCCTATTTAATAGTGAGGGAAAATGTTAGAATATGTTATAATATGATGTAGAGGTTATATTTGTTTATATACTTAATGTTATTATGATGGTAGGTGTATATTTTAAATTCATCATGTATGGGACATTTGTTTATTTATAATGAGAGGTTATTAAGCTCTCTTGTGGGATTTAAGGATAACCTTATGTTTCCCTTTTACTTAAAATATGTGGATAATTGACTTCTTATTTCTTAATAGATGTGGTTAAATTATTTCGTTGATGAATTTTTATTTTTCTCATATTGATTATGTGAAGTGGTCTTCTCATTATTGAAGCTTATATATTGAAGAGGTCTTGGTAGTTATCCATTTATTTGTATGGATAATTAATTATATGGTATGTAAGTGTTTTATAGAGTTAGGAGGTATATTATAATCAGATTTAGATATTTGAAATAATTTGTATTTAATAGTAAATGTTTTTCATATATATATATATGCTTGTTCTTGTCTCTTATATTTTATTATCTTGATTTGTTTATGGTAATGTGCATATTTATATATGCTTGTTCTTGTCTCTTATATTTTATTATTTTGATTTGTTTATGGTAATGGTACATGTTCATGGGAGATTAGATAGTTGTTGATTTTTATTCTCATTATTTTCTAACATGATATTTAAACATATTTTTTTAGCACAATATCAAAATTATTGATATAGCTTCCTTAGATTAATCTTTTGACATACTGTAAATTTGGTGTGAAGTTTTGTAACACATTCAAACCTTACTTATGAGGATTGGAGTATATTTTTAATTGTACGTCTAAATAAAATTATAAAACATCACTTATTCCTTGATTATATATAAATTATATCATTATATTAGTGAAAAAGAAGGATACCAAAGAACTTGGAAGTCATCCCTATAAATTAGAGGAGATTTTATTTCCCTATTTCCATTGATAATTTGATAAAAATAAATCAAACCATTTTAATAATTTATAAAGATGAACTTATAACATAATATCATTTGTAGTTTCAAAGTTATCTCCATTTATATATGATGAGAAACAAATTCATTTGGGATATAAGGTCTTAGCATGGATAACAATAAATTATAAACTCTCCTACACATTCTAAGTTGTTAACCATAAATATTTAAAATTGATCGTGATGCATTAATCTACAACCAAAGTCCAATTTACAACGTAGTTTAGGTTTTTGGGGTTTATGACATATATAACATAATTTTGTAAAACAATTTGTAAATATTATTTGAGAAGACTTTATTATAATGTTAATTACAAAATTATAATAGTCCATAAACATATTTAGAATATAAAATGTACACCATATGGCAAAGAATATGAATGAATTTATATGTAACGAACATAGTAAACATGTTAATTGATTTCATAGGAGAGATTCAATGCCTAATTGTAAGTACGTGTCATTGAATATACCACCCCCAATCTCAGTTATGAAGCAACAAACAAGAAATAGTCTAAAATATCTATATCTTATTCTCGACTCATTTTGGTATAGAAAATGTCAACGATAAATATACATCCTCTATTTATATTTTGATATTTGTGCCATTGTTGGATTTACCACTTGAACACCTTTCTCTTAACCTCTCTCAGTCTAAGTTCAATAATTCCTTTTGCTTTTATGGCTCAATAAATTCCTTCATTTTATTATTTAATTGGGCATGAAGGTTACCTGACACGTTATAGGGGATGGAAGGTTATTGAATAATGGTGTAACTCGTATAATTATGGTAGCAAAGGAAAACCGTTGGCTAAGTTGGGCTCTCTTGTAGCTGAACATGGTTAGACTATATGTTACTCTATGTAATATAAGTACATTATGGATATCATGAAGCATAACACTTATTCACAAGGCATATGGGCTTAATTTTTTCATAAGGATGGGAGAGGGAAAACATGATTATAACATAAAAAAACATAAGTGTAATCGTGAAAACTTAGACTTTGAAATAAGGGAAGAGCTTTAACTTAGACTTTGAAATAAGGGAAGAGCTTTTTTTAATAGGTAAAAAAGTGAGTAGAGGATAAAGCTCAGAGACTATTCAAGTTGGGAAAACTCCAATAGTTAAATGAAACATGTCTCAATAGTAAAAGAGGTACCATCGACACTTAAATGCAAGTGGAGGAATATTGTGGTGTTCCACTAATTCAAGAATCATGGTGGGGTGTTAGTATCAAAATCTACCTATCAATTTTTTTTATTTTTGACTTTGCCGTTAACATTGTGCAAAATTTGCATATCTTCCTCAGAACCTGTTGTGGAAAACTTTCATGATTCCGTAGAGAAATATGCAAATCTTGTGAAAGATGTGTTACCAAAAGTGGCCTTGTTTGGTAGCGAAATCCCTCTTTTGTTTTTCCAATGCACTTCCAAAATCTTGAACTTTTGGTGAAGTTTCGTAAAACTTCTTTGTCTTTCATTGTCAAGCTTGTGATCTTTATATTTCATACTTAAAACTAAAGCCCTTTGTTTATTACATAAATTCATATTTATATTTATATTTATATTTATATATATATATATATATATATATATATATATATATATATATATATATTATTTTTACATGATTTTAAAATAATTTTTATATTTATTTATTTTAAGATTTTGATTTAAAATATTGGTTTTTTTTTCTTCAGAAAACTTCATAATTTTATTATATAATAACAAAATTACATAAACAAATATATACAAGCTATTTAGAAATAGCCATATACATAATACTCAGAAAATAGAATCAAATAAATTGGTGATGCAAATCAAGCATCAATGATCTCAGTAACAATACCGAATGTCTCAAAAACAGTTCCAAAAAAAAAAACTGTAGTAACCACCGAAATTAAGTCCTCAAAATAGTGGGTATCCCACCAACCAACAAGAACTATATCAAATATACAAGATGTATCCCAGCATGAACAAGAATAGTATCCTCACAAAAAAACATAGATGCCAAAATGATCATGAATCCTATCTATCATGAAAGGGTTTGTGGTAGAATCCACGAATTCCTGTTGATGTATGCTCTTCAATATACCATTAACCAAAGGCTAGTTGTGAGGCTTCTTTGGAAAGCCCATCCACCAATTGGTTTCTCTCCCCGACACCAGAAGAGACCTTGGACAAGCCAATTTAGTGGACTTTTGTACCTTTGATCGGCCCAAGTCCTTGCCACTCGAAACAACATCAATAGATGAACATGGGTGATGCCCCCTATCCCTACCAGAGATAAGACATTTGATTCCACCACAAGAGCATCCCCAGTTTCCCTAGACCCCAAGTCCTCATGCCTCGACGCAACAACAGGATCAACACCCAAAGAGCCCCGCAGCTTCCCCTTGAAAGGAAATTTACAATACGCTACACCATGTCCATAGATATGGAATCTATGACACCTGAAGGGGATGCCTTCATAATCCAAAGGATGAATAAAGGATCCAGAAACTGCCTCAATAGTCAAATCCTTGAGTAACCCCGGGCGTAGATCCAACTTCACCAAAATCCTGGCCACGGACATCAAACATGTGTTCTCGAAAGACATATCCACTTCAATATACTCACCCAATTTGTTACCAATGGTCAAGAAACGTACACAAGTCCAAAACTGCATAGGAAGACCCGGTAACCGAACCCAAACGGGAACCACATCCACCCTCTCCCGCTTAGCATCGAAATTAGGAGTCCATCGCTTAAGAACAATAGGCGTTCCAACCATACTCCATAATTTAGACAAAGCCCATAAAACATCAACAGAGGCAAAGAAGATGAAATCAAACCAACCCTTAGCTAACAAACGAATATTTGGAGGACGAGTAATATTAGAACCCTAAGTATTATCCACCCAAGACCGCAAGAAAAATGCACCCAACCGCTTCCAGCGCGCCCTACCCACCACGATCAGTTCAGAAAACTCCACCACACGGTCCATATCAATGTCCTCACCAAAAACCAAATTATCTGAAGCAATCTTGTCCCACGCACACTGAGTACCTATGTGCGCTGAAAGATTATCTCCCCCTGCGAGTTTCAGACCCACCCGAGCCGTAGCGCAAGAAAATCCTTTAGAGCCAGGATTTTGGAGAGGAGATTCAGATCGCCTAGTATCCCCGACCGAAACCTCAACCCCTCTAAAAAGCTCCCCCAAAGTCACAACAACCTATGGAAAAGTGCCAGAAGAGTTGAAGACCTCCGACAGAACAAAAGGGGCATTTGTGTCTACCACCAGCAAGCCCTTTTGATGTGTACCCCAGTTGTCCCCATCGAAAAGAGCCATGGGATCGGGACCAAGGCACTCAAAACCACCCTCCGACAGAGTCGAAAAATGAGCCAACCTAGGATCCAAACACGACAAGGAAACCACCAGAGACTCACTAACCATCGCAGAGGAAAAAGCCAAACCATCCGAATAAGACAAATCAATCGATTGTGGAATATATGAGCCCAGGGAAGATGTCAAACCAGACCCTGAACCCACTGAGTTCACCGCCAAAACCCCCAATGAAACACTGACAGTGAGTTTTGGGTCCCCTGCCACGTGATCTCCCCATAGACCATCAAGAGCCGACAAATTTGTTGCATCCCATGTCGTCTCCATTCAAATGAGGAAGAATAGGAAAAAAAGCAGACAAGAAATGATGAGGGAGTGACCCTGAGAAAACCAGCTCACCAAAACGAAACAACACCGAACAAGGAAGAAATCAGCCCCGTCCGAGAAACCCCCGTCAACCCACAAACCACCACACAACCTAAACAGGGAAAAACCCTAACCTCCATCGTCATCGCCCTCCACCGCCATCACCATCGAAAAAATCAAATAAACTTATCCAGGTTTATAAAGGTTTTGTATTTATTTTAAAATAAATAAATAAAATTGACATCTTTTTTCCTTTATCCAATATTTTTTCATTTAAAATATTGGATTCATCTATCCTAGCCATGACACATATCTACCCAAATGCCTACACATGTCTAGCCAAAGCCTCATATTATAAATGTTTTGTATTATTTTAAAATAAATAAAACTTTTGACATATTTTTTCCTTTATCCATTTTGTGAATTAAAGTTTAAAGGTTTTGTATTTATTTTAAAATAAATAAAACCTTGTCTTTATCCATTTTGTATTGATTTAAAAATAAATAGAACATTTTTTAACTCTTTTTGCCCTTATCCATTTATGTTTTGTGAATTAAAGTTTAAAGGTTTTGTATTTATTTTAAAATAAATAAAACCTTTTGATATTTTTTTTCTTTATCCATTTTGTGAATTAAAGTTTAAAGGTTTTGTATTTATTTTAAAATAAATAAAACCTTTTATATCTTTTTTCCTTTATCCATTTTGTGAATTAAAGTTGGCAAAATAAAAGGTCTTGTATTTATTTTAAAATAAATAAAACCTTTTGATATCTTATTGCCTTTATCCATTTTGTGAATTAAAGTTTAGCAACAATTCATTTTGTGAATTAAAGTTTGGAAAAATAAAATGTGGATTGAAGTTTGGAAAAAATCTATTTTGTAAATTAAAGTTTATCCATTTTTTTTTTCATTATCCATTTTGTGAATTAAAGTTTGAAAAAATAAAAAGTTTTGTATTTATTTTAAAATAAATAAAATCTTTTAACCTATTTTTTCCTTTATCCATTTTGTAAATTAAATTAAAATTTGGCAAAATAAAATATTGGGTGTCCCACCCAAATTCCATCTCGAACCCCAAATCACAATCAAATCTCCGAGCCAAAGTCATTGCCGACACCCAAATTCCATCTCAACCACAAAATCACAATCAAATCTCCCCAAAGCCATTACCGAAACTAAACCCCAAATCACAATCAAATCTCCAAGTCAAATCCATTACCGAAACTAAAGTCACATACGAATCAGAATACAAGTAGAGAGCGCCAAGGAGGGAGCTCATAAGGGGCCAAAAGTCCATATACCACGTGCGAACAAGAGGTATGGGTGCCTTTCTATATAAATATATGTGAACTTTTTGGCTTGTTGCAAGTGAGAAATGCAAGTGGGATATTTCCCACTTTACAAAAATAAAAGTCCAAACACCAAGTGCTCGAGCTTGAGACAAACAAGAAAGAGTTTTAAGCTTTAATCCTGCAACATCTTGCACTCAGGGAATTAGGCATCAAAATGTTAAGATCATTTGTTTATTGTCATTCATCTTTGCTTGCTTATTTGAATGCAATAAAATTATTTGCAAAGCATTGAAATTTTCTTAGATTAATCTTTAATATAAATAAATACTTCTTGTTCCATTACCTATGTCTTGGTATTTGTATTCAAATATTATGTTTCAAGTTTAAAATGATATTTTAATATTGGAAATATTTTGCACATGAGTAAACATATTGTGAAATCATCTTTATGTTTTCTTCTTCATCCCTCTTGTATTTTATTATTGTCTTGTCTGGTCTATTAGAATGAATACCCCCGACTAAGCAAGAGGTTGCCAATCTTTCGACGTCTAAAGTAAAAGCATTAAGCCCAGACTCAAAACCTTCCTACTCTATCTGATCTACTTGATCCACCTATTAACGTAAACAAACCATTGCAAAAAACTAATATGTGATAGGTATGTCCTCCCAATAGTCATAGAATATCTTATAGCGCTAGCAGGGGGCACAATCACTGATGGATTTCTTTGTCGCATATGCCTACTTAATGACAAGTGAGTGAATATTAAGACTACTCCATCAATTCAACAATCACGGACACATAATTAAAAGATACATTTCTCTAATATTCCCACATGCTCAAGTGGTTGATGACATAAAAGATTCATTCTTATACTATGCATGATGTTGACACTCCATATATTCCCTTCTTACCAATCCATAGCACCCTTGTGCCCCTAATAGTCTTTACGATGTGCACATTTTATTGTACTATATTTTTTTTCCAATTTCACAATACACTAACATGACATCTTGGATTATGGAACTAACATGTAAATCTAGGAAAAAAACTTTAAAACACAACACTAAATCTATGACTTACCATTCTCTAGTCAGGCCTCGGCTTTTGAATCCACACTAGGAATTTATACAACATATTTGCATCATTTAAATTATGATGTATTACAAAATTATCTCATATAGATAATAACCACCTAAATATTTGTGTACATGATTTGATCAAATATATACTAGGGTTGAAAACTTAGGTATTGCAAGTATTTTGTGTTCTTTCGATCATTGAATAATCCATTAAGCTTTAACATAGACTCAAGGGTTTTGAATCTTTACATTACATCATCTCTTTATAGTAAGTGTTTTCTCTTTGTTTTGGTTTAGAGGATGTATCTTATCCCAAAAAGATTGTGTTGACTCTGATAATGATAAAGATTTGACAAATCAATGTTTAAAATTTCACATAATTTGGACTCTTGGTGTGGTTGAAATTATCTCTTGAATATTTTTGTAGGGTAAATGAACCATTTAGGAGATACCCTTAAGGATATTCCTAGACCTAAGACATAATAGAGATGTAAACTCTCTATTACATCAAGAGATAATAGAGATGTAAGCTTTAACATAGACTCAAGGGTTTTGAATCTTTATATTACATCATCTCTTTATAGTAAGTGTTTTCTCTTTGTTTTGGTTTAGAGGATGTATCTTATCCCAAAAAGATTGTGTTGACTCTGATAATGATAAAGATTTGACAAATCAATGTTTAAAATTTCACATAATTTGGACTCTTGGTGTGGTTGAAATTATCTCTTGAATATTGTTGTAGGGTAAATGAACCATTTAGGAGATACCCTTAAGGATATTCCTAGACCTAAGACATAATAGAGATGTAAAYGACATATTTTYCTAGATCTAATTCGTACAYGAAAATGATTTACAAGTTGATGGAATGGAAGGCTTACCAGGTGATCCGACGRTTGTCCCTRCAYRCTCCTTAGTTGCTAGCTTCCACAAAGAYGCCCTTCGCTCTTACCGTCTTAGATATGCACACATAAAGACACATAAACATTTCACAAGATCAAACTAATCATGTTTAAATTAATGATAGATCTAATAATGTATCATAACACATGAAAACATTAATTCTCCACAAGGAAATATAACAATTACATACACATCCAAATAGGATGAAACATCTTGTACATATTTTATTGATAAAACAAATGGATTACACCTTACAAAGAGGTTGATACAGTCATTTCCCAAGCTCAATAATCAAACTTCTAGAATATGTTTTCATTTTGCTTTCTCTCTTGCTTTTCCCATGAGAGACCCCAATTATTTATAGGATAGTAGAGATAAGATCAAAGGGTAGTTTGGATAAGATATCCATGCCCGAGATGGAAATCTTCTCGAGGTTGAACCATGAAAAATCTGGGGTTTAATATCATCTACCGAAACCAATCCTAAATAGGGAGTAAGAGACCCAATCACACCCTACATTCTTGCAGGGAGCGACCAATCTCCCTTTGCAAGAGGAAAAGGAGAGGCCAACACTTTCTGGTCACGGGATGTAAAGAGGAAACCAACGACTATGAAAAAAGGTGTTGCAAACTCAGAGAAAAAGTGGTATGATTCAGTGTTTCAGAATGTTAACCCCTAGATGATGCCCATCAAGTGATCAGGTGGAAAATAATTGTATAACAAATGCCCCCTAAAGTGTGAGGTCGGAAGACAAATATGATGGCCGAAATACTTTACAAACAAAATCACAAAGCTTTGAGTGAAGGAACCTTGAAAGAAACCATCGTCGGTCCTGCATAATAAAAGCATCATCGAGGCAGACATACCCATGCTCAGTAATAAAATCTAAGCATAGCCACCAAAGAATACACTGTGGATGCATGATGCAAGTAACTAGATCATGGACATGAAAGAATACACTTTGGATCCATGTCACAAGTGAGAGCACAACCACGAGCAAGTAAAAATGTGGATTTATGTCATAGGATACAAATCAGTGAGAGCACTCAATGCCTGAGCGATCTCTGAAGTACTCATGAATAACTCCATTTCATCTTGGAAGGGGAACGATCAAGGAATGAATGGTCCCAACCTAAGGTCTTTGTCCCAAATCCCAATGGTATCAATTGTAACGACCCCTCTATTATGACTAGAAATAGCGAAGCACAATAGGTAATTTTGTTTTTAAGCATAAGGAAATTAGTGTCCACACATAATCCAAGCAACCCATAATCAAACATCATAATTAAAAGAATTACAAGCGACTTATCGTCGTAATAAAATGACGTCGCAACCAATGCATCAACATAATTAGTAATGACACATAATCAACACATTTAAATAATGACACATAAGCAACGAGCATTATAAATGGTAACGCAAGATCAAATCATCACGATCAACTGGAATCATCAATACTTTTAATTGCTCAACTCATCACATAAAGATAACATAAATATACTACCCTCCCAACCTACCCTGCAAGGTTAGGACCTCCAAGACACATAATAAACACTCAAGCTCAGGATTCATCCGATTTATTTTGACCACTTAAGGTCTCGGGGCTAGCGACTATTCTGAGGAACAAGGAGGTGTCTACATTCCACTCAAACAATCAAGTCGAAAACCAACTAGCTATACCAACAAAATCAATGATAATCAATGATACAATAGTGTTCTAACAACCAATCACACATCACATAAATTCCATGGCGCAAGAGAATTTAATTACTAAATCAAGCATTCAACGACATAAGCTAAGGCACAATGTAATCAACTTTATTTTATTTTCAAGGTGCAAAAGCATACATCTACTTTACTTCAAGGTGCGTGACTAATCAACCATTTAATTCAACAATAATCAACATTATCTCAAGATGCACGCGTGATCCAAATTCTGAATTAAACATAAACCAACATCATTCAATGCGCACAATTAATCTGTTCACTTAGGAAATCATACATCAACATAGTTTAGTGGAAAACTAGAATATATTTAATTTCAAGACGCGTGACTAATCAATTACTAAGTTAAACAATACATCCACATTATTTTCAAGGCACGCATGTGATCTGATTAATGAATTACACATAAATTAACATTCCTTCCAGGGCATAAGGGAATTCATTCACTCAATCATGTCTTCATTAATATTTAGTGGCACAAAAAGTAACTACACCCATGACCATCCATACATATCATGGCACCAAGTAATTATCAATTAAATTTGATGGTGCAAAATAAACATGTTCTAAAACAAACATATATTCACATGATTAATGGTGCAAGAGTAGATTGATTACTAAAGAAATTCTAAATCAACCTTGTATGAATGCGCAGAGTAAACTATTCACAATAAATTCAAGGCGCAAGTGAATAATTACAAGGCAATCACACATCGACTTCATTTAAGGTGCACAAGTAAATTTAAATACTAAATTGATCATGCATCACCATTATTTCAAGCGCAGGGGAATTAATAGTTTGTTCCTTGAATTTAGTTAGAAGGACCTAAGCCCTTTTTTTAAACGACAGGTGAGACCTCATGCACCTTACCGGAATATCTAAAAACTTATATTACCTTGCCAGTTTAAATTATAATACCTTGTTGCTTCCTAACTTGGGATGACTTAAATAAGTAATAAAACTCAAAATGATATGTTTTTTATTTTCACCTAATTTACCATTCTTATATACCTATAGGTGTGGGAATAAAATAATACAGTTAATAAACTATATATATAAGATATCAAATACACCAATTAATAAAAGCTATTTATATGGCAAAAAAAAAGGGAGGATTGCAATCAACCCCATATATGCAGTGGATAGGTGCAACAAACACCATTAAGTTCACAACATGTGTGGTTGGAGGGAATTCAACACTGTGATTGTAGTTGACCATCTTATCATAATAATAATTCCCATTAGTAATAGCCTCTACGACAGTAGGAAGGTCATGCGTTGCCAGTATCAAGAAGAGGATTGAGTAAACGCCTATTGATCTGGAAGGTAATGCTTGCCAGTCTTGGAAAGCATAGTCCCCTTTTTAGGAGAACACAAAGATAATTTAGGGGAAATGTTGATATAGTCATGGAAGATGCAGTCCCTTTCTAAGGAAATTCACAGAGATAATTTATGATAAAAACGCAGGGACAACCATGGATACACATAGTCCCTTTTTGAGGAAAATCACAGAGATCATGCAAGATAAAATCACAGGGACAAAATCGTTGGGTGAATAAGAAGCAACGCGGAGATAGATGGATAATAGTTGCTAGGCAAATTGCTCCAAAAACACAGAGGTAAATGGAGTTTTTCCCAACACACACGGAGTGATTTAATGCATAAAAAAACACAAAGTTTTCCAAGAATGAAGGGAGGTTTACCCCCAAACACACAGGACGTTTTTCCAACCAATACACAGAGAAACAATGCTAATTTATCCGAGGGAAGAAGGGACGAATTCACTGGGTAAAAAAAAGGAAAAATGCAGAGATAAAAGAATACCAAAATCATTGGGCAAGGGAAGAAGGCGCAAAGACTTTGCTTCTCAGAAAATGCCGAGAAGAAATAATACCAAATCGTTGGGAGAATGTGCATAGAGGAAATAAAGACGTAGATCTTAAATATCCATTAAAAATTCGCAAGGATCTACCTACAAACTCGCAGAGATCTTTGAAGAAATATCGTAGAGAAAAAATTGATGCTAAGTTGTTGGGCAAGGAGTGAAGGCGGAGGAAAAATAAGTAATTAGTTTAAGCTGATATTAACATGAAACCTAGACAATGCCAAGGGACATGCAATGATCAAGTACTATGGAATTTCTATGGAATTTGAAATGAACAAGACGATTAAAATTTGGGAGAAATGTACATCTTGTAGAACCATTTTTAATTTAAATACATCTTATAAAATCGCATGGACCATCTATATTCTAGTTACATCTCATAGAAAAATAAATTCTAGAACCAATGTACATTCAAAGAAGTTTAAAAGATTTTACAGCTTAAATCTTAATATACAATTCTCAGTAAAATATCGTAGTCGGCGACGAGAATTCCAATATGTTCTCTCACGCTTGCACTCTTTCCAATAGCAGCCTCCAGCTCCCTGCTTGATAACCATGAAGACTTCACTGGTACCTCCCAGTCAACGTTAGTGGTAATCTTCTTCCCCCTTAGCCCCTCGATCCACAAAGGGGCCATGCACACACACAACCAGAATCCTCTAGCTCCCAGCTCGCCTCGCAAGGTAGAGCCACCACTCTCTCCTCAAGATGGTTATCCCAACTCTCACAAGTAAAACCAGTCAAAATTTCTGCAGCGTAAACTTACTCATCACATGTCATCCCATCCCTTAACTCAACCATTTGTTTTATAGAATTTTCCTTAGTGACCCTTTCCATTTGCACATTTAATTCTTTTTTTTTTTAATTTAATTAGGAATTATCCCCCCCATACACTTGTCACCAGTTCCATTTGTTGCACCAATAAATGCACAATTTAATTTAATTAAATGTCAATTTCCCTCACCCATCCTAAAAGCACTCCTAAAAACACTCCTAGTTGTCCATTTATTCCCTTTATTTCCCATTTATGACTGACGTTTTTCTAAAATGGAGTTGAGTTAAAATAGGAATGTTCTCTAGTTAGACTAGACTCTAGATACCTTTCTATGCTCACACACTCTTTTATGCTTTATTCCTTTCTCATTTGAATTTCTAATTTGGCATTTACTTGCACAATGTGTATTAAATCACTCTTTAGATTTGTTTTATTTTTTCTATTGATTTCTTTAATTGACTTACTTCACCCCTCATTATTTAATTTATAAAATTAGTTTTTAGTCTTCTCACTAATATTATACTTAGGCTTGGTTATATTTTTATTTGCACGAGTTTAGACCCTTAGGTATTATGCCTAATAAATTCATTCTTTAGTTAATTAATTAATCAATTAATTAATTTGGTTGGTGCTCAAGATTTTACAAGGTTTAACATTCGCTCAAATTTTTCCAGGCCACCTAGATCCATTGACTTGTCTTTTTAAATACTGTGATGTTCCCTTCAAAATGCACTATGTTCTCCAAGGGTGCCACTTTTCTTTGATTCAAATTTTAATTACGCGACATGCCCTTCAAGATGCACTTTATGCTCCAAGGGTGCCACTTGCCTTTGACTGGTTTTGGTAGTTTTCCAACCCTTGGAGTCAATACTCCATTCATGAGACTTTGTGAGAGACTAAGGGCCTCTAAGGAATAAGGACTCTGCCTTATTGCACTCCCTTTAGAATCTTCGTGAGATACTATCTCAGTCTACCCTCACGACATCGTGGATCTCTCGAACTAGGTAATCGTTAACCTACAATTTGAGCCACGGTGGGAGTTCTAGTAAGCTGTGACAAGGATGCTTCCACACCTCTCCCTCAATATTTAGTTTTTGTGCATGGCCCCTTTACTCCTTATGTGATTCAGATTAGCAAGCAATCACCATCCTACATCCATCAACGAAACATTGTCAATGATCGATAAACAACATCATAATATCTGATCATATGTCACATATGCATAAATGAAATACTCAAACCAATACAATCCACTCCCTGAATCAATTTGGAGTCTAAGGAGGTCCATTGATTCCATCGACATCTTCAGTCTGTCAAGTGTCCTACACACTCAAGGGAAACTCCTCAATTGCATCTGTTAATACATAGATATCAAATAAAATAACATCATAATCCATCAACATTATCATAAGAATCCATAAGAAAAAAAACAAACATATACTAAAACTGGATCACTTGCACGCAAGTGTCCTCAAAGAATAAGTCAATAACATGTGCTTGCAAGAGCGAGATGTTACATACACCTCCTCTTGTTTTAAACTTCATCCCGAAGTTTCACAGTATATATATGCAGTAAATAAATCATCTAACAAGATCTAAGTGTCTAACTATCAAATAAATATGGAAACAGTTGGCGCATATCATATGCGTCCTCCCAGGTAACCGAGTGTGGACTATAGTTGTCCCACTGTACCTTGACCTAATCAACTCTTGGACGCCATAGCCTTTGAATGCGATGGTATAGAATGTGGATTGGATTTACCATGAGTGCACCCTCATCTGACACCTGTAAGGAACTCATGTCAATCACATGTGTAGGATCACTAACATAATGTCTCAAAACAGATACATGAAAAACATCGTGCATACACCTCAAATAATCAGGCAAGGCTATTCGATAGGCCACATGCCTTTTCTTTTTCACAACTTTGAAAGGTTCCACAAACCTAGGATATAGTTTAGCACCCTTTCCAAACTTGATCAAACTCTTGTGCGGTTTCACCCACAAGAAGACTCGATCACCAACTTCATAATTACGGTCAACGCGATTCGCATCGGCGTAACTCTTCTACCGATCTTGTGCTTCTTTAATATTTTGTCTTATTTTTTGAATTTGTTCTTCCATTTCTTGGATCACTTATGGTCCTACCAGGACCCTATCCTCAATTCGATCACAACTCAAAGGTGTTTGACACAGATGCCTGTAAAAAAACTCAAATGGTGCCATCTTAATGGTACTTTGATAGATATTGTTGTACGCAAAATCTACCAGTGGAAAGAACTCTTCCCAACACTTCTATTGGTCCATCATGTACATTTGCAACATATCCTCCAAGATTTGGTTCGTTCTTTGTGTATTATCGTCTATCTCCTGGTGATATGATGTACTAAAGTTATGTTGTGTTCCCAAGGCCTCTTGGAAACTAGTCCAAAATCATCCTGTAAACACCGACCCTCGATCAAATATGATCCTTTTAGGCATGCCATGCAATATCACAATATCACTGATAAAAACTATAGCTATGTTTTGTACCTGATACGTCATACACACAGGGATAAAATGTGCACTCTTCATCAGAGTGTTAACTACAAAGAAAATCCAGTCGTGCCTCCTTATCATCAGTGGAAACCTAACAATAAATTCCATCGAAATGACTTCACATTTCGATTATGGAATAGCGTGTGGTTGTAGTAATCATGTTGGATGTCTATGTTTAGCCTTCACTTGCTAGCATTCTATACATCTCGCCACGTAGTTAACTATGTCCACCTTCATTCCTTTCCAGAAGAATAAAGGATTAAGGTCTACCCTGATCTTCGTGAGTCCTAGATGAGCCATGTACATTGATCTATGAGCTTCATTTAAGATCAAATTTCTCAATTCATTGTTAGGTGGTACACAAATCCGATCATTATACCTCATCAATGTGTCATTGTCCAATGTATATCCTTCAAATTTTGGTACCAACATGTTGTCTTATCTGATATTTTCCTTAACCTCTTTATACTAGTCATCGTCGCACTATATAGTTAGAATCTTTTCTCAAATATTCATCTAAAGAGGTATCACCAAAAATATGTGTGGTCTCCGAATCAACGCATATGCCACTTTGTTCATTGTTCCTTTTATGTAATTAATCTCAAAATCTTACTCGCTAAGTAGTTCTGACCAACACCTTTGTCGCATGTTCAAGTCACTTTGCCTAAAAATGTGTTGCAAGCCACAATGGTCTGTTTTTAGTTTGAATTTTCGTCCAATCAGGTAGTGTCTCCACACTCTCAGGGAATACACAATGGCCATCAACTCCAAATCATGTGTCGCGTAGTTAACTTCATGCTTTCTTAATTTCCTTAAGATGTAAGCGATCACTCCACTGCCTTGCATCAAGACTCGACGTAAGCCTTCCTTGGATGCGTTTGTGCATACCAAGAATTCCTCGTCCATGTCAGGGAATTTTAGTATCAGAACTGTTGTCAACAGATCCTTGATCCTTTGAAATGATTCCACGCATTTCTCGGTCCATACAAACTTCTTGTTTTTCTTCTGAAATTCTTTGATCAGATTTGCTATCTTTGAAAAACCTTTTGTGAACCATCGATAATATACTTCTAAACCCATAAAGCTACGTACTTCTGGTACGTTTTTCGATAAAGGTCATTCCATAATATCCTTTACCATCATTGGATCCACAACAATGCCTTTTCCGGAGATAACATACCCCAAATAATGAATCCTCGATTGATAAAAAGAGCATTTCAATAATTTCCCGTATAATTTGTTCTCTCGTAAACACTGTGGTACCAAGCACAAATGTTCATCATGTTCTTTCGTCATTCGAGAATATATCAATATGTCTCCAATGCATACTTGAACAAACTTGTCCAAGCATTTGAAGAACACCCCATTCATCAAGCTCATGAATACCCCTGGGGAATTTGTCAATCTAAATGGTAAAACAATAAACTCATAATGCCCAAACCTCATCTTGAATGTGGTCTTAGGAATGTCTTCCTCTTTTATCCATAGTTGGTGATATCCTGATCTCAAGTTTATCTTTGAAAACATCGTCACACCCTTCATTTGGTCAAACAAATCATCTATTCTTGGCAATGAATACTGGTTCTTGATCATTGCCTTGTTCAATTGATGGTAGTCAATATAGAGTCTCCATGAACCATCCTTCTTTCGTATGAAAATAACAGGCGCACCCCAAGGTGACACACTTGGATGTATAATTATTAGGTCCAACAACTCTTTCATTTGCATTTTCAACTCCTGTAAATAAGGGGTCGACATCCGATAAGGCGTTCTTGCTATCGGTTCAGTTCCAGGTTTTAAATCAATGGTAAATTACAACTCTCTTTCGGGTGGTAAACTTAGTAACTCTTCTGGGAACACGTCCATAAACTCTCGTACTACCAAAAGTTTTTCTAATCCTTCCGCCATCCTTTGTGCATGATTTTCCATAGTTGTAGGGAAGAAATGAACCTTAAGGAAACTCCATGGTTTCTTCCTACAATCACTCGTATTTTTCCCTCATCATCAATAAAAATCAACCATTTCTTCTTACAGTTGAGTATCGCATCATGTGATTCTAACCAATCCATACCGATCACGACGTCATAATATCCTAAGATCGTGACGTACAGGTTGGCCTTTGTTACAAAATCTCCCAGGTTGAGGCTACAGTCTGTAACCTTTCCTCCAACCTTTTGCTTGGCACCCGAAGCCATTTCCACGTAGCTAAACTCATCCTGTTCGACTTCCTTTACCTTAATTCTTTTTAGCACTGCACCAAAAATAAATCTCTTTGTATCACCGATATCTATCCCAAAAAAGTGATAAAAGTATACTCGGTAACTTATTCTCATGTATTTATGAGAACGAGAAAGAAAAAAGACTAAGCTCAAAGTGTCTGCTTCATTTTTTAATGAGCTTGAAGCATAGAATGAAACTGTGCTCGGGGTTGGTTTAATTTTTACACGAGCTTGAAACTAGAAAATAAACTATGCTCAGGGTAGGTTTCATTTTTGCACAAGATTGAAACAGTGAAAAACTATATTTGGGATTGGTTTCATTTTTATGAGAGCTTCTAACTAGAAAATAGACTATGCTCGGGGTTGGTTTCATTTTTAAATTTGCTTGAAACTAGAAAATAAAATATGTTTGGGTGATACTCATTAGCGTGTTTTCTTCCCAACATGATTTCAAGAGGTTGGTACTTTTCCCCTAGCATGATCAGTAAAATATAGTGGCTTAATTCCAACATGATGTCCAGAGGCTGGAGACATGCCCCCCAATCTTTGTGTCGTCCCTGGATTCTTATTTTGTACCCAATTAGACTCCTGGCTACTAATAGGATTAGTTTCACCAGAAAGGGAGCAAGAAAGAGGATCAAATGACACAGGCAGAGGAAAGGAAGGTTCATGTACGAGATTTAGTTGAATACTCGAATCAATTGGAGGGGGTTTTGTTTCATTTTTTAATGATCTTGACATGGGCAATGAGCTATTCTCATGGGTATCTGTTTCATTTTTTTAACGAGATTGACACAGAAAGGGAACTATGCTCATGGGTATCTATTTCATTTTTTAATGATCTCGACACAAAAAGAGAACTATGCTCATAGTATTTTGTTTCATTTTTTAACAAGCTTGACACAGGAAAAGAACTATGCTCAATAACCTTGACCATGGCTTCCAAGAGTTCTTCATCATACGAAAGAATAATTCCCTAGAAGGAATACATGTCAATAGACTCACTCTGATCAATTGGGGGGGGAATAGACTCCAATGTCCCTGGCAAGAGATTTACCATATCAACTGTCGGAACTAAATCCAAAGAAGGTGAGCATACATTGAGAGGATCCTTCTCATCAACAATTGAAGGCATGGGACATGATGCCACATAATGAACTTGTAGCAGGGGGGGGACACTGCTTGTATATAAGGAACATTCAGGGAGGTCAGATGGTCGAAATTCAACAAGTGATTAGGAATAACAAATGAAAGTTGGTCAAGAGTCACAATGTTTCCATCATGATGGAAATGCATCACTTGAAAGAGTGTGGACACAAAAACTTTCATAGGATAGACATATTCCCTCCCAAGGAAAAAATCAAAATCCAAGGGACCTTAAACTACCATAACATCAATACATACATTTTTCCCTCCTAAGGTAATGGAAAGCTGAGGAAGGATCCCTAAAGGTTCACTATTTCTTGTATTAAATGCCATTAGATGATGGGTCACTGGTACAAGCTTAGGGGAACCAATATCTTTCCAAGTAGTTGTTACGAGGGAAAAACTCTCTATGCTAGGGTAAACCACAATAGACAGATATGACTGTAGAAATCAACTCTATCCCAAAAACATGCTATATAAACCAATATTCTAGCGAGATAAAAAATAGGCCTACCTCGTCCATATGTTCGATGATGTCCACCATTGAGCACTTTGACCCAAAGCCTTGTACCTGCAACTAGTTCTCAACAAACAAGAAAATGAAGAATATGGTGATAATATAAAAGGTTAGCACATTAGATAGCATAATCCATTAATATACATGACAAATATGCCCATGGATAATAACTCATATATTTGCAAGATATCAAATTGGACGGGAAAGGAGAATTTCTATTAATAAATGATCAACAGAAGTGAAAACGTTACAGACTTCCATGTCGGCACGTTTTGGAACCAAGAAACTAAGTTCCTTCTAGCTGGGCCTCCACCACTTCAATCCTCCAGCAAAGGCAAGCTCATATAAGGGAGACAATGAGGTTCTCCATCGATAAGGGAAGAGCTTGGGGGTTGAAAACTATGTTTAGACTTAAAGGACAAAGGGATGCAGACTCAATATGAAGTAAATAATTTCTCCAGAGTAACTTTGCTCTCAAATTTGAATTCGTTCTCTTCTTTTCCATAGCTCGGAATTGGCCTAGTTATAGCCTTCAAATGGAACTGAAGGGTCGATTCAAAACGTTTCCATTATATGGAAGGCCAAGGATCAGAGATCTCATGTCGTGACATGGAAACTCGACGTTTAATTTTCATTTTTTGGCACAAATATCGATGTACACGGGTTGTACTGGAGTAGCCTGTGCATATGCATGATGTATAGTAGACAAGGTGCGTACATGTGGAAAATATGTATTTTTGGCTCTGTATTTTACAAACAGGGATGATAAGTCTGCATAGGGAAATGGAAAAAGGCCCTCTGTGCAAGATTGCATAGGCTGAGGAAAATATTGCTATAACAGATGCCCCCTAATGTGTGAGGTCAAAGGAGTATCTGCAATGGCCGAAATACATTATAAACAACCCAGAAGTGGAGTGATGGGGAACCATCTGGAAGAACTAGTTGCTCATTACATTCTGCATTGACTTTGCATACATGGCTGCCAATAGAATTACACTGCAGATCCATGTGAAAATATACCAAACAAGTGTCTGTGGCCATGAATAGGAAAATACAAATGCGGTTACATGCCAAACGTTTTCATAGTCATGAACAAGGCCCAATAGAACTAGTCTCAAAACCAATCTAAAGATATTTGTATACAATGGAGTACAATATGATCTCCCATGATCATTGAAGTCATATAGGTACTGGTCCAATGAAAAGGAAGCAATAGCTTAGAAAATTTGCGGCCACACAGTGATGTCTTCAAGTATTCTACACAATCCGCCAAGGGTGCAAGTCTACATCATGTGAATAAAGGAGTTGAGGTCAAACACAATGAGACATCGTTTGATTACCGGCCATTGAGTTATAGAGTTAACAAACGCAAGACAACCTACCGATAATGAAAGTAGGTATCAAGGCACCAAGTACATTCTTACAAGTGTGAATAAAGGAGTTGGTGTCGAACACCTGAAGAGTCCATTGATCAGGAGACATTGATGTATTCCCAACTGTCGATGGCGAGAGAGCATGCCACTAATGATTGCAAGCCTCAAGGTACTCATAAGACTCTAGGTCTTGTTTCTAGAATAGATGAGCTGAAGTCAATGGAAGGAGACCCGCTAAGAGAGCATTAAGGAATCTCTCATCAATCAACACAAGGTACAAAGAAAGAGCTTCATGATTTGGTGGAAATTGGACAAAGAACATGTTCATGAACCAATAACCCTATGCATATTTCATGTGTGCCCAGTGAAAGAGGTACACAAAAAAGACCCTCTGAATAGCGGTCAATGATGAAAACTGCTGACAAAGGTGAGGAAAACACCAATAAGGCTAATGGAATCCAAGACACTACACGAATCCCAATGTGTGAATAGATGTGTTGTCATCGAACACAAGGGAAACCACCCAATCAATGACCAATGATGAAATGTCGACTGTTGGTTCAAGGATACCTACCAATGATGAAAGTAGGGCCAAGGTACATGATAGGACTACAATATCATGTGACTCTGAGACAAACTGAGGGTATGGCCGACATACAAAGTCAAGAGTTCTGAGAAGTGGCCAACACATGTTGATATACTTCCTTTGAACAAGAGTATGAGACATATAGAGGACTCTGGCAACAAAGACCCAGTGATCAAACCATCAGATGCAGGAGGCATCAATGATATTCTCCATAGGGACTGGAAGAGTAACCAATCGGTAGAGAAGACTCTGTAACGATATCAACTTCCTAAGGCCATGCTAAACCCAAAATTATGGTGACAAAATGGACTCAATAACTTTGTGCTCTGTTCAAAGGCGACATGGATGCTGCCAATATAAGATAATACTCCCTTCTCACTCGCCTTTTTTTATTTTTTTCATAGAAAAATGAATGTTATGATACAGAGGAGGAAACAAGTGTCGCAAGTAAGAAAAACTAGTTCCAACAGTGGAACATACCTATGCTCAATGCAAGGAGATGGATGCGGAAGATGGACACTCGGGGGAATGTTCCCTCCTGGGTATAGGGTGTCAAATTGCGAAGGATATAAACAAGGCTCTTCTTGGTTGAGGATGAAAAACTGCTGAAGCAAACAATTTATAACCCGAAGTGAGAAATGACTAAAGGCTCAATACTACAAGAAAGGGCATGAGATGCAATCACAACTTAACGCCAAAAAATGTCATTTTTTATGTCTTTTAGTCTACTTGGTGTGAAAAATGGATAAACTTGTGCCAAATAGACGTCCTTTCAAATCCAATTTACGAGTATGAAAGAGACAAGTTCACTCAACAATCTTTTCATTTTTTGAAAATAAGTCGGAAAAGAGCTTAACTAAGACTCACGACCTTTCAAGTCCAATTTAACGAGTGTGAAAGGGACAAATTCACTCGGAAATCTTTTTGTTTTTTGAAAACGATTCGGAAAAGAGCTTAAATCAAACTTGTGGATGTTGTTCTAAGAAACATGTAATGGGGGAAGCCAAGGCTCCCATGCAGGACTTCTGTGAAAGGCCATCAACTTACAAAGAGCTTACACAAGCTTGGGAAAACCCAAATCTTTCCAAGTCGAGGAGGATAAAATACTTGCAGAGGTTACATTATCTAAAATATATTGAATAATTCCCCTTATCTGGAAGGGTGTAGAATAAGGAAGTCGAGGTTCTACAAGATTATTCCAATCAAAGGAAACCACCCTAGAAATTGGAGGGATCATACTCGAAGAGAGTGGAATTATCCCAAGTGAAGAAGGTGCAGAACTAGAGATGTTAAGGACATGGTCGAAGGACGCATCACCCTCCAAAAGAAGAGTGGGATTGACCGAAGATTTCATTGGCAATTTCACTTCCTTAGGCTTTTCACTCTCTAAGAGAAGAGTGGGATCGGTTGAAGATTGCATCGGCATGACCACTTCTTCAACCGTTAGTTGAAAAGGATGCAAGACAACAAGATCAAGAGATGCATCACCCCCAAAAATAGGAGCGGTGTCAGTTGAAGATTTCATTGACAGGACCATTGCTTGAACAGAATGTGAGACAACAAGTTCAAGGGATGCATCAAATCCTAAATAAAGATGGGTGTCAGCCAAATACTGCATTGGCATGACTATTGTATCAACCAAAGAAGGTTGGGAGGCCAAAGATGACTCAGAACCCGAAGGGCCCCTAGGCAAGGACCATGCTTCTTGTACCACAACAGTAGTAGGGCACAAATGAGTAAGGTGATATCCTTTTCAAAGCCTACAAAGGAAGTG
>JZKD02S0388049.1:254438-282100 GCA_000966675.3 Picea glauca
ACTCCCCCGCGTGGAAGAGTGTACATACTTCTGGGGTGTAAATACTTCATGGGGTATAAACACGGCTGAAAGCAAGGACCTCTGAATCAGGAAGATAATCAGGCTCCACAACCAGGATCCAAGAGTTGAAGGCCTATAGTTTGAGTTCACAAAGCCTAGGATGGACATGTAGATTTGAAGTTTAGTGAAAGACTTTTCTTTCCATGTACTTGTGTGATGCAAAATGGACAAGGTTTTCAAAACCTGGGGAATATAGTTATGCTAGTGTGAAATATTGTGTGATATAAGCATGTTGAAGCCAAGGACAACTTGATGATGTTGATTCTTGCTTGTTGTAGATATTTGGTGGTGGATAGGTTTTTCATGGTTTCCCTAGCTAGGGTTTTGGAGAACTTAAATAATTGTACCAACTTGCAATAATTTGTGATCATGTACATGTACTTCATTTCTATCACATATATATGAAGTTTTTATCTATCCAAAATTGTGTAATTGCATATTTGATTTTCAGCTTGCATTGTCTTCTTGATTGGGTAGTTTTCAACACTTGTTGTTCATGCTTATTTGACATAACATATGGATAAAAGTGTCTAGTGATCTAACGTACATCTTGAAAATAATAGAGTAGATTTAACAAAATAAATATGTAGTAATTAAAGTGATTTCAAATGTGGTTTATGCTTGGAAAAGTGTTCCCTAAGGGATAAAACTCGTTGGCATATGCTTGGTATATTTTCTCGTGTTTCCAAGTGTGTTGGGTTGAAGGGATATGCAATATTATTCGTTTCTTACTGCTATAAATTAATATTTCAAGTCATTCCTAAATTTAAAGTTCATATGGACTAGATATGGGAAACCTCCTTACGAGGAATTTTTTTTGTTTTGCATTAAAGTCAAAGAACACAGAAATTTCTACACGGTATTGGAACTATTTTGATTAAATTTCTCTTTTAGTGAAGAGGGAGTTCATGTTTTATCTAGAATCACTACTACAATATAGATTTGTAACGTCACATTTATTGTTGCATCATAGTGCTTTTTTCTGTAAAATAAATTAAGTTTGTATGACACAAAACATGATGCACATGAGGACATCATATTTTGTGTTGAATTTGTATCGAATTTGTGTCACTCTTTCCAAGGTTCAATTTGACTTGAAGCATGATTTTAGTGACGAAAATGATGATGCAAGGAGATATTTGCATCAACATTGCATATTGGTTGCATCGAAATGTTTGAAAATTAACTTTTCAAAGTCATGTTTTCTTCTTCTTTGTGTCAAAAACATGTTTTAGTGTTTCCTTGAATGATTATGCATCATATTAGTGTTGAATAAATTATTTTCAATGATGTAAAAAGTAAGTGTTGAGATATAAATATTCAAAGGAAAGGTGACTTTAAGCAATACAAAGTGGAAGTGGATTAGAAATGAAGTTACATGAAAGTGGATTAAAAATATGGAGTTATGTGAAAGTGGATTAAATATGAAATTATATGAAAGTGGATTAAATATGAAGTTACATGAAAGTGGATTAAAAATATGGAGTTATGTGAAAGTGGATTAAATATGAAATTATGTGAAAGTGGATTAAATATGAAGTTACATGAAAGTGGATTAACCAAGGTTTTAACCATTTTAGATCTCTTTTTGGCATCCTCGCGGGACACCTAGTAGACAACAAGCAAGGCCCTCACTAGTCACTAGTGTTCAACAAACAACGCACTATCAAACTTCTAGAATCGTAGAATTACGAGGTGATAGGAAAGGGATGAGTTGGATTTTCATGTTAAATTCCTAGGAATTCACATCATTCAAATCTCTAGTGGCCTATAGAAGATCTAGAAACCTCTCCCAAGCCTCCTCCAAGAGCTATATAAAAAAGGCAAGCCTTATGCAAGAAGGAGGAAGAATTGAATAGTATTGTTATGTTGTCCAATTACAAGGGTATCAATCATCATAGCCAAGAGTCAGTGAGACTAGCCTTACCAAGAAGCTGCAAGGAGAGGAAAGGAGAAAGGAATCAAATGAGGATGCATTTTCATCAAGTTGAGGCATGTATTGGTATGTATTCTCCATATTTCATTAATAGATCATTTGGTTTTCCCCTCCCATCACTTGTGTCCACTTGATTAATTTTATATCCGATTCATTCATTTATAGATCTTATTAGAATTAGATTGGATCTAGGATTTTGATCATAAGTAGAGAAGAAGAGAAGATTTTTCTTTTCCTTTGTATATAGGAAGCAAGTTGTGGAGCTTGTATCTGGACTTTCAGGACTCGAATAGATAGAAAATATAAAGGACCACCTTGAGAAAGGTATGCAAATTCACTCCACTCTTTAGGATAGTTATGAAGCTGTGTTTGAGTCTAGATCTAGGAAAACCACAAGGAATATACCCCCTTTATTTCTAGGATTACTAGGCTAATCCTAAGGAGATCTTGTTGATTATTTAGTGGGATCTCTGTGAAAAATATTCCCATAACAAAATTGGCGACCATACTGGGGAATAATTCTTATCTAGTTGAGTATATTTTTGTACCTTTTTTATTTGCTTGTTGTGACTTGCATTTTCATTTTATTCCATTCAGTTATCCTAGAGCCTAGATCTATTAGATCTAGTACATATCTGGAAGATCTAAAATATATCCATTTTTCTCAAAAAATAAAAATTTTGCAGACCCTTGCTTGTTGTATTATAGGTGTCCCGCGATGCCTCCTCGTTGGTTGACAAGCATGTGTCCCACAAGGCCTCCTCATTGGTTGACAGACCTGTGTCTCACAAGGATACGTAAAAACTACAAATTTGTAGTATAAGACCCAATCCTTTGGTTTTAGGCTTGTCCTCTAATCAAGAGTGTTCTGCAGTGGTATGGTCTTATCTGGTTTAGTCTATGTCTAAATAGTTGATTATCACATAAATTGATTTTAAAGTTTGCTTGAGTACATTTCTGTGAATTGATATTTACTTCTTGGATAGTTTCCTTTTCTTTCTGAGAACCTCAGTAAAGTTGGGTTGAGAATCCAACAGATTTGAAAAGATCTAGTTGTGTTTGTCATTGGTTGTTCTACTTGTCCTTTTATGACCATTTCTCATCACTAGATCTACCCTCCTAGGTGATTTTTGGGTGTGAATTCTATAGTGACATTGGAGTGGGATGATCCAACCTCATTCCCAATATCCTACAACCCCTTTTCTTGCTAATCATTATTTGTTTGTCTTGTTTGCATTTATATTTCATGTTTAGATCTGGAAATTTTGCATCCATATTGAGAAAAATAATAAAAAAGACAAAAAGATTTGTTGCATGCTAGGTTTTATTTTGAAGAACTTTTGTACAAGTGCATTAGAAGCATTGGTTGGTTTCATATATGATTTGTTTCTTGATTTCTTGGTTTCTTGGTGTGTTTGAGGTTTTATTTCTAAAATTCGAAAAGAAAAGAAAAATATTTTTCCCTCCCATAGCTAACATTCATTGAATAAAACTGAATTGCATTAGCATATTTGCATTGCTTGGTTGGGTCAAGAGTCATCACACCATTAAAGTTTCATCCATTACTTTTGGAACTAAGCAACAACCATTAAAAATAAGTGCATAATCTAAAATCAATTAGACATTTTTCTTTTTATAGTAAACCAACATTAGATAGGCTTAGGAACTTGGAATAGGATTGAAGAGTAAACTCTCCAAGGCCACAAAATGAAACCTAGAGTCATTAAAGAGAGATAAACCCATTCTTGCAACCAGTTCTTTGGGAAGCTCCTATAAAACAGTAGTCAAGCATGAGGTCGCATCAGGGAAATTAGAGAGACTACCCCTCTTTACTTGTTTTGATGTTTCTGGTACCACTCTAATCATTATGTATACGGGAGTTCTGTTGGTTAACACCTTTGGAACCTCAGGCTTTGTTACCCTGCCCTTGATTCGTCCATTGATTGTTCACCCAACCATTGATTTTTAGGTGGTATCCTTAGTGACCTTTCCTAGGTAGCCACATAAGTGACTGTAGGTGGGACCTGCATATAGTACTTGGGGAAGACGTTCGTTCATGGTCTCAGTTCCCTTAAAGGGTGCTCGCCTTAATAAAGGGTACTTGCATTAGTCAAGGCTTTTTTGTGTAGATCATCGTAACTGCTTCTCACACCTTCTCTAGTCAATCCCGTGGATACTTCATCTCCCTCATAGGGTTGGTTTTCAAAATTCCCCTAAGCCAATTGGTTTTCTTGTTGTTTTCCTATATTTGATTAGGGGTGTGCTTGTTGATTCTGAGTCTAGGACGGATATAGGTTGATTTATGTTAGATAGTAGCATAGATTATTCATCGTGGATAAATTATCGTGTCATTCCTGTCAATTTTGAGGACTTGAACCCATTACGTGGGAAGTACCACCTGTAATTTCCCCATTTCCCCATTTCCACCTCTTAGCTCCATTGTACCCACACATTCCACCCCATTTTATTTTGGATCCTCGATTTAGGGGACACCACATATGTTGTAATTTCCATCCATGAGAACACCTAGCATTCCTATGCCCATCCCATCCATTTTGATTCCCACTTCTAGATATTTTTCCGGTGGGGGGGGGGAGAACTTTGGTTTCAAAATGGGAGGTGGAAATATTTCCACCTCCGCCAATCCTATGAGCAGTCAAGCATCGTCAAGTGTGGGTGTACGCTTTGGGTGGAACATTTCTAGTGTTTTTGGACATGTATGTAGTCAATGTAGAGACAGTAGTACATCTGGAGGTTTTAACTTTCCATGTGTTAGCACACCTTTCCCTGGGGGCACGTCCCTTGGGGGGGATTTTTCACCTTGGGGAGATTTTCCCTTTGTTACCACGTCAGGTCCTGGGGGTTTCTTCAATGGGAATAGCTTTTGGAATGAGTTTTTTAGAAGGTCCACATCTAACCCTAGGGGAAACCCCCCTGGGGGAATGTTTGGTTCTAGGAGCAATCATGCTCCTAGAGGTGCCACCATCCCACTAGGAAACTACTCTTCATGATCTCCCCAACCCTCCAATATTACCAATATAGAGGAACCGTAAGGTCCATCTGGGACAACATAGACTTCACCTCCCTCCCAGTGTTCATTTTCATTGTTGCCTTTCCTCGCAATGTTATATTTACCAAATTTTTCTTGGTTGACGAATGGCCCTATAGCCCATGACCCCTCATGGCTGGAAATGACATCCAAGCTACCTTCTGATATTCCAAAATTTGACAAAAATCCAGGAGAGGACCCCTCTACACACATCATGACACACCACTTGTGGTGTTCATCCAACTAATTGATGGATGATAGTGTGAGGTTGCATCTTTTCCATAGATCCCTGACCAGAGCTTACACAAAATGGTATACTAGATTAAAAAGAAATTCCCTTAAAATCTTCAATGACTTAGAAATGGAATTCCTTACGCACTACCAGTTACCCATTAGGTACGAAATAGGAATAAAGCTCTTGAATTCACTCTATTAGGACACTGCCACTCACATTTTTGATCATATTCATGAGTGGTGGTGAAGATGAAGAAATATCAAGACCCAAATCCTAGACCATCTCTTGATGGATTGGTTCACTAAATCCCTCCTTCCACTGATTCTCAGGGATGTATCTATGGATGGGGAAGATACCGAGGATAAATTTATAATATGTGTCCAACACTTAGACTTGATATACTCTTAGTATGGTACTCTATATGAAATTATTCAAAATTCTCCTTGGTCATCGATAGATCCCAGAAATCCCAACCTAGGACCCCATGTAGATGGTGTAGTTGGTTTCATTTCCCATGTGTTTGTGCACCAACAACTGACCAAATGGGTCATATGTCAATTACATCACACTCGTTTGCTTCTAGTACTAATACTCAAACTGTTTCATTCCCCTCTCAAATCTCTGAGGTGAATTTGTTACATTCCACACAAACAAATAAGCCTCGGCAACTTGGTGGCAAGAAGAAACAGGACAAGAAAACGAATTCCAAAAATGAGAAAGGGACTACCTCTACCCAAAACACTTAGGAGGGAGGCATTGAGGAAAAGAATAAAAATTAGTTTCCTTGCACTATTTTTGGGGAATACCACCCTACTCACCAGTTCCCTCAGAAGGATGAGGTCCATAGATTCTTGGCACAACATCGTGCCCCCCAGTAGCCTGATGTCTTAAGCCATCCTTTCCCCCCTCAACCTCAAATCATGGTTGCCACAAATCATTCCCCTCCACAAGAGGGCATGGAAGATACCCCTCACAATGAGGGGGATTCCTCTAATGCTACCATTTTCATGTGTCACCAAATGGTCAATTTTAAACACAAGCCAATAATTCTAACATTCTTGAGCCTTCTCATGTTATATCAGAAGCGACATCTTCTTCCTTGCCTAGTGGCCCTCTTCAAATTGACAAGCCATCTTTTGATGCACCACTTCACCCCCTGAAGGGATTTCTTCATCGCATGACTTATAATCCCAACACTCAGGCTACCCACAATTACAATATTATGGGAGATTTGGGCCAGACACCTTGTTCCATGTCGACACTTGAAGTCCTCCAAATCTGCCCCATGTAGTGGAAAGCCTTTTTGCCTTCCATAGGGGGGGTGATCCCTCATAGTCGAGCTTGATAACCTTTGAGACCAATCAAGTTAATCATCGACTCTCCCATCAAGTTTCCTTTCAGATCATAGTGCGATCAATGGGGAAAAACATCTACTGGACAATGGTGGATGAAGGAGCCTCAAACTTTTTCATGTCTATTTATTGTTGGAAGGCCCTTGGCTCTTGTAAGCTCGACACATCTGTAACACTATTAAAATCATTCTATGGACACATGTTTCAGCCTCATGTAATAATCACCACCTTACCCATAGAGCTAGGTAGAAATATTGTCTTTATGGTGATAGAGGTCGTCGACACACCTCTTGAGTACAACATGTTACTCGGGTGTACTTAGTTCTACAAGATGATTGCAGTTGTGTCATCAGTATTTAGGGTCTTATGCTTCCCTCACCAAGGGAAAATCGTTACCATCAAACAGGTTGTTTTTTGTACCCCAGAACTTGGATCCAATATGGGGTCAAAAGTACCCTTTATCAATGATATTATGCAGTCTTTTATGAACGTTGGTGCGGGGATGTTCAAAGATCCATCGTTGATGGGAATATTTCCCCTTCCCCCACCATCTCCCACTGCCAATGTAGTTCCTATAAACATGATTTCCTCATTCATTAGTGGATCACAAAGATATTTTGACCCTTGGGTGGTACCTCACTCTGATAATGTTCATAAATATGGAGCATCCATGTTTCTCACCTTGGTTGAGATTATCGATCCGGCAATCCCATAAACATCTGTTAATATTGGTTAGCACCTCCATCCTCATATGGAGTGTGATCTTCCTACTCGGTCCGAATAGTTTTTTGACTCTCCGAGTTTGCATGACTTCCTTGATTTAGAGTTGCCCAAGGAAGATGTCATGGCTTCCATAGAAAATCCCAAGGAAGATGAGAATAATATAGAATCCATCCTCCCTAGTTTGGAACTAATGAGAGTTGACATGATGGTTCTTGATCCAAGACTAGGGGAACTTTCTAGGGTATCTAGTAGCCCTCCTAGTCTTGACCCTTTTCGTCCTTGGTTATCATTTTCATAACTTTCCACCGAATTATTTGCTTCCCCTTCCATCGAAGATTCACGTTTCATACTCCCTTCATGTCTTGATGGAGCCCATCAAGGAGCCTCCCTATCTTGCGAAACCACTCATGATAAGTATCTTCGGCCATAAAGACTCATTAATATGGGGCATGGTGATCTAGGTGGATATCAATGGCCACCCACCTATTCTACTGGCTCGAAAAACAGTTTTCTAGCTTGGTAGTTTTTCGGCAATTTTTCGGGTTCCAAACTTACGGGGCTGTTTTTAGGCCCTAAACAATGTTTTTTAGGGATTTGGGGCCCAAGGGATTGAAAAAGACACCACCCTGGGCTAGTTTAAAATTGTTCTTTTCGGTTAGACCTTTCCAATGGGCTATCGTGCACCTAAAACAAAAATCGTATGAAAAAGTTATGACCCCGATAAGTTGATGTACTAACTTACCCAAACGGGGCCACATGACTTTTGGCGCTTCATCTCCTAGGGTTAGGGTTTTGGATGTCTAGGGTTTTTGACATTCCTATCTATTGTAAAAGGTCTTCAGAGCCTCATTGTAATCATCTTCTTGCGAATGAGCGCAACCGCCACATATCTTCTCAGAGATAAGCTGCCACCATTCCAACAAGCTTGTTTTCCGCCGCATTTTAAAGTTTCATCTTATTTCCTTATTGAATAGAAAACCAGTTTTACTGTAGCTCTATTATTTTGTGTTAAGAATATTTTAATAATCTGTATTCATTTTGTTATGCTCATAAAATCTAGATCACATGGCCCCAACATGATGTTCTATATGATGCCAACATTGGCTCATGAGTTCTTTAATTATGAAAAGGATCATTGGCTTGAGCCTCGCAATGGGATCTACTTTGGGTAAACCATTTGAATGTGTAGTGACTTGTAAATAGGTGTTTGGTGTGAGTTTTTTTTGTTTTTCATGTATCATATCCAAAAAAAATCCAAAAATATTTTCCTTTTTTGAGATTTCACTACGTGTTTTGACCATGGAATCTAGTTTACAGGTGTTGACAAAATTATGAGGACTTTTTTTTATGAATATGGTGACATCTACTACACTTGAGGTATATATTCTTAAACCGACATAGAGGTATAAGTTTTTCTTTGCATTTCCCACTTTGCAATATTAACCATCCATACTTCCAAAACTATGCCTTAGGTTCGAACCTGACCGGTTGCAACACTAGCCACTCCTTTTGCACATCATAATTGGTTCAATAGTGCCTACCCTTCATGGGCTCTCTAGTTAGCACCTGGATTGTCATTTGGTTCCCATTCTTCATTTTCCCATAGGCCCAAGAGTCCTCCTTTAGCCCCTCCATGACTTGAATATTGAGCCTCATTTTCCACTCTTCATCTATATTCTAGCCACATCCCGTGGCGGTTCCAAAATTTTTTATTTTTTCTTAATGGTCTCTTATGCATTCGATGCTCGCATCATGCCTCCTTCCACTACGCTATTGTTTTCCCACATATTTCTTACTGCTATGCAGTTTCCTTGACCATCATCCTCTTGGATTATTTGGTCTCTGTTTTGCACCCACCTACCTAGGGAGAGAACAGATGCTAAGAGTGGATCTCACTTGCCAATACCATTTGCATTCCTCATTTATTAGGTTGGTTCCATGCACGTGGAACATAGGATCATGTTGCTAAGCCACTCATTATCTCTTGCCGAGTATAATTTTATCTATTTTTCCGACTCTCAAAAGGACATGAAAAAGGTATTGATCTTACTTGCATATTTATTTCATGCTCGTTAAACCATGAAGTAGATCGATCATACTTGCATCATTCTTTCATGCTCGTTAAACCATGAAGAAGACAAAACATACAAAAAGACATTTAAAAAAAAAGAGTGGGGTTTTTTCACCATTGGTCTATTCTCAAAGTGGCAGCATTAGTCGAGTCACCCTTGAACATGTCACCTATTTGCATCTTCATCATACAATTGATTTTTAGCTTGCCTATGAGCCATCCCAGGAATATGAGTTAGAGATAATCCTCTAATTGGTTACTCTTCCAGTCATCATAGAGAGTGCTTCGATGCCTCTTGCATTGTTGCACACTCTTGTGTCTTGTTGCCAAGTCACCATAGTGTCATGCTATATTTTCAATGGAAGTTTAAGGCTAATTCGGCCATCTACTATTTTTTTGACTTTATGAGTCGACCATCCTTTTGTCAGTCATACTTAGTGATACTCTCTCTTCACATCATCTCTCAATGTATGTTTCGTGTCGATTGATAGGGGATACATTAAATCCCTCCTTTGATGGATCTCATCCTATTGACTTCAACACATTATCTAGGAGAGGGATATAGAAACCAGCTAGTACCTTGAAGCTTGCGGTGATCGGTGGTAAGCCTCCTCGTGATCAACAATGGGTTTACATCATTGACTCCTGATTGATTGATTCTACACATGTTCAACATCAGATCCTCTATTCACACTCACTAGATTGTACTAGGTACCTTGGGGTCCATATTCATCATCGATGGGTCCCCTTGCATCTGTTAATGGTATACATCAATGATCGGTAATCAGATGGTTTCTACCATGCTTGAAATCAACTCATTTATTCGTATATTGTAGATTTGTACCATCGGGGTTTGGGATGAAGACCTTGGGTTGGGGCCATATCCTTCTTGCATAGAATCCCCTCCCAAGTTGTGATGGAGTATATCACTTGTATATGAAGACTTCATGGGCACTCTCATCAATGTTCGTAGTCTTCCTGACATCTATATGTTATGTCATAGATCCACATTATATCTTTTGGTGGCTATTATTATGTTCCTGACATAGATCCGTATTGTACTTGTTGGTGGCTATGATTGAGTTCATGACGTAGATCCACATTGTATTTTCTCGTGGCTATGGTATTTTTGATGACATGGATCCACTGTGTATTCTTTCGTGGCCATGGTATAGCATTTATTATCATGGATCCGTAGTGTACTGTTTAGCGACCATCCTCATTCAGAGTATGATTATGTCTACCTATGGGATCGGTCTACATATGCTCTCATATTTGGTGTTTGATTGCAAGACTTCTTTGGTTTTAAAACCTCCTTTGCTCTCTCCTTGTGTTGCCTCACATGGAAATTATTGTAATGTATTTTGGCCATCCACTCCTTTCCTAACCTCACACATTAGGGGACATCTATTATAGCCTTAATTCCCACCCTATAGGGAAGAGAGGAAGCCATCATAGGATAGAGGCCAGAGTACATATTTTTCCTAATGTTTGAACCTTTTAGATCCCTTTTTGGCATCCTCGTGGGACACTTGTAGACAACAAGCGAGGTCCTCGTTGGTCACTAGTGTTCAACAAGCGAGGCACTGTCAAACTTCTAGAATTAGGGAGTTACGAGGTGATAGGTGAGGGATGAGTTGGATATTCATGGAAAAGGCCTAGTAACTCACATCATTCAAGTCTCTAGTGACCTCTAGAATATCTATAATCCTCTCCCAACCCTCCTCCAAGAGATATATAACAAAGTAAAACCTTGGGCAAGAAGGAGGAAGAATTGAATAGTATTGTTATGTTGTCGAGCTGCAGGGGTATCCATCATCATAGCCAGGAGTCAGTGAGCCTATCCTTACCAAGAAGTTGCAAGGAGAGGCAAGAAGCAAGGAATAAGAGGAGGATGCATCTTCATCAATTTAAGGTATGTCTTGGTATGTATTCTCCATGTTTCATTAATAGATCATTTGGTTTTCGCCTCCCATCACTTGTGTCCACTTGATGAATGTTACATATGATTCATTCCTTTATATATCTTATTAGAATTAGATTGGATCTAGGATTCTAATCCTAAGTATAGAAGAAGATAAGGTTTTGCTTGTCCTTTGTATACACGAAGCAGGTTGTGGAGCTTGGAGTTGAATTTTCAAAACTGCAACAACCAGGAAATATGAAGGACCACCTCAAGAAAGGTATGAAAATCCTCCCCACTCTTTAGGATAATTATGAATCTATGTGTTTGAATCTAGATATAGGAAAACTACAAGGAATCTACCCCCTTTCTGTTTAGGATTACTGGGTTAATCCTAGGTAGATCTTGTTGATTATTCAATGAGATCCCTATGAGAAATCTTCCCATAACAATTAGCATCATAGTAGTGTCAAATTACGAAACTTTTGCATTGTATTTTCATCTTATCCGTGTCATTTATTTCATTTAAACATCCTTTTAGCATCAATTTGGAAACATAAATATCTATTTTACATTGTCAATGTAACATATTGAAAATGTTTTTCATCTTATTAGCATCATGATGATGCCATTTTGGCATCAAAATTATATTATTTAGTGTCAAAATGGGGGTATTACTATTTTTTTTTTACTTCGATTAATTTTATTATTATTATTTTTGTTATTATTATTATTATTATTATTAGTATTATTAATATCAATTTAATTATGATTAATTATTTGATTATTTTTATTAATTTGATTATTATTGATTATTTGAATATTTTTATTCATTTAATTGTTATTATTTTTGTAATTATTACTTTTATAATATTTAAATATTGATCAGATTGACAACCGATATAAGTTTGTTTCACAACATACAGATCATAAGAGAAAATAAAAAACATGTATATATAAATGCACTTCCCCAGTAACATCTGGTAAGTTCACACCATGACTAGAGAAAAACATCATGTATCCATAAACATAGATATGATTTTTTAAAACAAAAATAGTTATTATTATATTAAAATAGAGTTGTGGCCAAACCAAACAACATGTAGTACAAGAAGATAAGTTATGACCAACTCTTTCCAGTTTTAGATTATAAAAATGCCAAAATTTAAGGCCATGTATTGGTTTTTCCATCCTTCCTAGAGTCTATAACTACTATTCTGACATGTGTAATTCCTACCATATTGCGAGAGAAGTAGAACTACCCAACAAAACATGAAAACTAAGAAAAATATTTAAATGGAATCAATCCTTCAAGGACCTTCTTCTTTAACTCAAGCATGTGATCTACTAGTTGCATGTCCATGCACACTATGTTTCCCATTGTATCTTCAAATTCTTCATTTACCTTTGACAAACATTTATGAACAAATGAAAGGATATTGAGGTGATCTGTAATCCTTGAAACCAACAAATGGAGTGAATCCACCTTGTCTTCTAGGGCTTCAAATCTTCTACGATGATTATGCAATATATCCAGATGAGCATGCTCCTTTGAACACAATGTTGACAATTGAACTTCCACCTCCATTATCTATTGGTCACGAACCTAAGATTATTTGCAAAATTTGTATTTCCACTCCTCTTGCCAATGCATACAACACTTTAATAGGATTTTTATATCACTTTGAACCTCTTAAATTTGATTTTCACACCCTTATAGGCCTCTTCTAACCTTTGTGAGGTCACACCACACATAGAAATTAGGTTTTCTTGGTAAAAAATAACTACAATAGAGACTAAGTACCTTGTCCAAGAGAAGGTTCCCCTTCTGATAGATAAGACTAAAATCACCAACTGAGAGGGATACTACCTACACCAACATAGACTAACACTAAGAACATCAATGAAGAGGAAATACCTATTTAGCTTATATAAAAGATGAATATATCTAGAGATAACCTACACAAATACAAATGTCACCTAATTGACCATATTTTATATCCTTGAGTGAACACATAGACGTAGTAAGATACATGCCTCATTAATGCCATTGACTCCTCCACCTTGTTCACATGCTCAAAAGAATAATGTGATTTTCAATACATTGATCATTAAATGAGAAATTAAGGCTATGACAGGTGATAGAGGAGTAAAGTCCCCCATGTTTTATTAATTTCCCCTCTAATCTTTCTCCAATGTTATCTTGTTATCCATTTGGTTATTACATTACCTCAACACTTGATAGAATTTTATGCTCTCAAAATATTCTAACAATGTTAAAGTTCTAGTGATAATACGAGATAATATAACATATTTTGGGATGGATTTTGATGCATGTGTTCAAAGATTATTGTGGAATCTCCTACGATTATTTATCTTTTGATTCACTCTCAATCGTTAATGTCAACCCTTGATAGACTGAAAATTCCTCTTATTCATTGTTCAATGGATCAATGGATACAAAAGGATACAATAAGAAAACTAAAAAAATGATACCTGGTAATAGAAGAAAGTTGTTGGATCAATGGATGAGCTATAGGATCTGCTGCGAGCTATGACAACTTATATGGCAACTACTGCAAGTCTGGAAAGTTCACCCTGGTGGCTAAACTCATATAATTCTGGAAATTGTCTCAAGCAGTGTGCCCTGACCTCATGCACACTCTCGGTAGCTAACCAACTAAATATCAACCCTCTGACGATCTGTACAGATCCTGGATGGATCCCCCTAGGGAAATGTGCCCCAACTGTTGTTGGAAAATATGCCCTAGTGATTCCTCTGTCAAAATTGTCTAATAAGGCTCTCTAACTAAGCGCTCTAGGTTCCTCTAAAATGGGTCAGAAGGATTTCCCTGGATCTTATCTGATAATCTCTCAGGAATCCCAAATGTGTCCTCCCCAATTGTCACACCCTCAATGGCTCAGTAATGCACCCAAGATTATTTCTCCGTCGAAATATGACGAGAAACCAGGAAATATATGTGCTTTTCTCTCCTCTCAACTGGGTCGAAAGGGAATCCTTGGATTCTCCCTGGATGGGAAGAGTCGACTCACTAAACCTCCTCAAAAGTTGTGCCCTCACCCTGAATAAGTGTGCCCTTACTGTTGTAACCTGTGTAACTGTTGCTAAAGATCGATGGAATATCTGTGTGATATCCCCTGTGATTAGGGTGTGTCTCTCAACATCAAAATCAACCACTAGGTGTATTCCTCTTGGACTGCACATAGATCTCCCTCCTGATATGTGCCTCTCTCCTCAATGACAAGTCAGATTCTTCATAATCATGAATTAGGTTGCTTTACCCTTTCTTTATAGCTTCTCGAAACCCTAATTCGTTGTTCACCTATTTTTAGCTTATTTGTTCTATTTTTATCTCACTTTGACTTAAAATCTCTTTTAATCACTTTTAACTCAATGTCACTTTCGAATTATAACACCCTAGGCTAAAGTGACCTCTACTAACCCTGTTTACCCCTGTATGGCCCTGGATATAGTCTAACGAGGTTTTTTAGACCATTAAGCCTCCTCTCTAGATCTCCTATTTGTAAAGGGACATTACATTCCTCCCTTCCCAAAATTGCTTGTCCTCAAGCAATACCAATCCAAGGTGTTGCAGCACTTGCTCGCTCTCCCAAGTAGCATCCTCTACTAGAAGCCCTCTCCATCTGATCAGACACTCTCTGATGACCCTTCTTCTCAGTTTCCACTCTCAAAACTCTAGTACCTCCTCCAGAACCAACTCCAACTATCCCTCCTCATCTAATGGGGGAATCTCCTCTAATGTGTTGATGCATTTTCCCATGACCTTCTTGAGGCAAGACACATGGAATACATTATGAATCATGCTCCCCTCTAGAAGATGTAGCTCATAAGTAACCTCACCTACCCGGTGTATGATCCAGTAAGGTCCATAAATCTAGGCTTGAGCTTCTTGACCCCACTCTTCTTGAGAGATGGCTGTCTGTAGGTTTGGATTCTCAGGAAAACCAAGTCCCCAACCTCAAAGTTGTGATTTATCATCTGCATGTCCACACTCATCTTCTATCGATTTTGAGTTGTCTACAGGTTCTCTTTCAGTAACTTGAGAATATCCTAACTCTCAGTGATCCAATCCTTGGCTTTGGGAGCTCTTCTCTCCCCAAAAACCAAGTCTATCAAAGTGGGAGCATCATAACTGTGCAATTCTCGGAAGGGTGTCATGCCAATGGACATGTGGAAGGTGGTGTTGTAGCAATTCTCCCCTAGATGTAGCCACCTGACCCATGTTTTTTGTTGTCCACTCACATAGTTTCTTAAATACCCCTCAACCCACTTGTTGATTATCTCAGTCTACCCATCCATCTGAGGGTGATAGTTGGTGTTGGGTGTCAACTCTGTCCCCACCAATCTAAACAACTCCCTCCAGAATGTACCAATAAACCGACTATCCCTATCACTGACGATGTTCCTCGGCAACCCATGGAGCCTGAAGACCTCCCTAAAGAATAACTCGGACACCTGAACTACGTTGTAATCTGTCGATATGGAATATAAATGATAAAACTTGGTTAATATTTCGACCACCACATAGATGCATTACTTACCCTGAACCTTGGGTAGGCCTGTGATAAAGTCCATCGATATGCTCTCCCATTTTTTCTTTCGAATGGGAAGTGGTTGAAGTAGTCTTGCTGGAAAATTATGCTATGACTTGTTCTATTGACAAGTCACACACTCACTGATGTACCTCATAACATCCTACTTGAGGCCCTTCCATGAGAACCTCTCTCTGATTTGCCTGTAGGTTTTGAAAAACCCCTGATGGCCTGCCAGTGGTGAATCATGAACTGCTGCTAAGATATTCTTCTTGAGCCCTGAACCTGGCACTAAGTAGACTCTGTCCTTGTAGAATATGACATCGTCAATGAACCTGTACCTATCATCCTTAACTTTTCCATCCAAAACCTCACAAGAGAACTTGTTCTTGGAATATTCGACTAACAAGTGGGATTTCCAATCCGTTGCAACCTCCATCAAAGAAGATGTCGCAGGTCTCCTAGACAGTGCATTGGCCACAATGTTATTCTTCCCCTTGACATACTCTATGTCAAAATCGAAGGCCTACACCTTCGTCACCCATTTATGTTAGCGCTCACTGAGATCCTTCTACTCAAGGAAATACTTTAAGCTATTGTGATCTGTTTTGACCATGAATTTGTTTCCCATCAAACATTGTCTGAATTTGGTCAAGGCATGCATGATTGCCAGCATTTCCTTTTCATAAATAGAGTACAACCTCTCGGGCTGACTGAGCTTCCTGCTCTTGAACACAATGGGGTGTCATCCCTGCATCAAAACTGTCCCAATACCCTTGTTGGATGCATCACACTCTAATACAAACAGTAAAGTGAAGTCTAGTAACGCTAGCACTGGACATGTGCCCATGACTTCCTTCATGTGATCAAAGGATTTTTGTGACTCATCGGTCCAGATGAAAGCCCCATGTCTGGTGAGATATGTAAGTGGTGCTTCAAGCTAAGAAAAACCCATAATGAACCACTTGCAATAGTTTCATAGCGTAAAAAAGCTCCTCAACTCCATCACATTCCTGGGTGTTGGCCAATCTAGAATGGCCCTCATCTTCTCCTGGTGCACCTATACCTCTTGTGCACTTATAATGTGGCCCAAGTAAAGTAGTCTTGTCATACAGAACTCACACTTGGACTCTTTGGAATATAGTGACTATGTCTCCATGATGCTCAGTACCTCATCCAAGTGCCTCATATGCTCCTGCCATGTCTTGTTGTAGACCAAGATGTCGTCGAAGAAAACCAATATTTATTTCCTTATGTGGTTCATGCAAGACTGAAATGTAGTCGGTGAATTGGCTATCCCAAATGGCATAACCAAGGACTCAAAATGACCAAAGTGGCATATGCATGTTGTCTTCTCTATGTCCTTCTCTCGAATGTTGATCTAATGATATCCAGAGCATAGATAAATATTCGAGAAGAAAACTTCCCCATGCAGTTCATCCATCAAATCCTCAATGCAAGGGATAGGATACTGGTTCTTGATGGTTTTCTTGTTCAAGGCCTGATAACCGATGCACATCCTCGTGGTACCATCCTTCTTCAGAACTAAGACAATTGAAGAAGCGAATGGATTGTTGCTAGGTCTGATGTGTCCCATCGCTAGCAATTTCTTAATTTATTTCTCTATCTCATCCTTGAACCTCCTAGGATGACGATAGGGTGGTGTGATCATAGTTATGGCCCCCTCCTCTAAATCAATGGTGTGCTCAAACCCCCTGTCAGGTGGTCTCCCCGATGGAATCGAACCAAAAACTTGTTGATGTCGTCCCAACAAGTTCTTGATCTCTGTATGATATTGTTGTTGACCCTCTGAATCCCTCTGCGTAGTGATCAAGAACTCAGTGGCATGTGATACCTCCCCATGCCTGAATATCCTCTCCATCATCTTGGCCAAAACTATCCTGGGTACCCCTGTCGACATGCCCCTCAGAAAAATCCTCTTCCCATCACTGTCTCTAAACCCCATCTCCAAGGTTTGGTAGTTGGTGGTGATTTTTCCCAATGTGATCAACCACTAGACTCCCAACACCACACCTGTGTCAGATAGGTCAACTACATAAAGTGTGTCTCTCACGGTGTAGTTATGTAACTTTATATCCAAGTCCAGAAATTTGTATAGACACTCTATTGTATGGCCATTTGTTACTGCAACATCAAACCCCTCAAACTCCTATGTATGAAGTGCCTGCCTCGATACTAATGAAGCATCAATGAAGTTGTGAGTGGCCCCACCATCTATTAGGGAGATTTCCCACTATCCCTGAATAGTCCCTCTGATTTGGAGGGTGTCATACCTGGGAACACCAGAAAGGGTCGCTATGACTCCTCACTTTGTTGGTTTTCGTCTGTTAGCATGCTCAGGAGGTTGTGGTACTACCGGTGAGTGGTTCCCTGCCGGTGTCGATGGTCTACGAGAAGGATTATCCTCTTCCTGTGATGGCTCCTCCTTTGAGCTAGTGGATCCACTGTTCTGATCCTCCTCCTCACTATCCACACTGTCTTTTTCCACCTCAATATAATGAATCTCTCCCTTGCCCATGCATCTATGGCCTGGGACCCAAGGGTCCTTACAAATGAAGCAAAGCTTCTTCCTCATAAGTTATTGCCTTATCTCATCATCCAGGTTCTCCTTACCCTTCCACTCTCTCTGGAATGGTTTCCTGTCTCGATCCCTCTGTGGTATGAAGGATTTGGAAAATGGTTTAGTCTCTGACGCTGAGTTTTCCAAATATCGAGTGTGTAAGATGACATCCTGCAAAGTGTGAGGCATGTATGCCATCACCCATCCTCTCAAGGGTTCTGTGAGCCCCTCTGTAAATAACATAATCAACATGGGCTCTGAGATATCTGTCACTTCCACTGCTACCTGTTGAAACTCCATGATGAATACCTATGTTGTGCCATTTTTTCTCAACTGGGCTAGATCCATGAAGTGGATTTGTGGATCCCTCATGTCAAACATGTCCATGAGTCTCTCTATGAACTCCCTGTAGGAAGTGATGTGATTGTGACCCAATGTTACCAGTCCATGATTCCATCACTCATGTGCCTCACCCTCCAAGTGTAGGGTAGCGAAACTAATGGCCTTTATCTCGGTCATCTAGTTGAACTTGTAGTATGTGTCTAGATTTTGTACCCAAGCTGTGACAGTGCATTTGGACGATCCATCAAAATAAGGTATGATGAGTTTACCAACTTTCCGGATGAAATCCAGGTTATGACCCTATTGTTGTTGTTGTCCTCCTCTCTGAGGCTCTCTGGGATGGTTCCTGAGTCTAAGTCCATAGTACTCGACCAGGGTCATGTCCTGATGGAATTCGCGGCCCAATGTTGCATACTCCCTCCTGTACTCTACAATTTCCTCTGCCTGAGTGGGCGACCTCTATGCTATCGGTTGTTGTGTTGTTGTTGGGGGTGCCCTTTGGAAACTAAGGAACAATGGTATGGTAATCCTACTCAAAGAGGTGTATGTTCGAGTAGGTGAATGGGGTCTACTTCCTTCCCATGAGTTCCCCTATGTTGCATGTGGGGCTTGTGTGCCCTAGGTTCCCACTATAGCCAATCTATCAGCCATATGTGCTAAATACTAAGTGATGGCCTGCTGATTGACTGCCAGAGTGTTGAGTACTTACATGAAGGTTTCCTCTGGTTCCATGGGGGCCTTACCACTGCCCTCTGGTTTCTCACATATGTCTCCCAACATCCTCTCTGCCTCACACTCTACCTCATGCTTTGCCCTTCTCTCTTCTTCCATGTGTGCCTCTTCCTCTTCCTCTGAATTGGGAGGAAAAGGGGGAAAATATTGTCTAGGTCTCCTCTTCCTACGTCTGTTGTAAGTTACGTATTTGTCACCTACGTGCTCAGGGGCCTCTAGGTCACCTGCCAAACTCATCGTTTTTAGTCATAGGATGCCAGGACTAAAGCTTTGATACCACTGTAATATCCCAGATCCGGCTAGTCTAGGAAATGTTGTTAATATGTTATGTCCGATGTTTGATCTGATACACTGGGGGTTTCTGGATGCATTTAAGTTGTGGGTTTTAACATGCTTGGTGTTTTTCTCATGTGTGTGTAGATAAATAAGTGTTTACAACATATGATTAAGCATACAGAAAGTAAATGACATAATAGACTACAAATCATATATTATGATATTTTTGTGGATTACAATGTCGTATGCGGCTGAATAAAATAAATCTCTTGGCTAGATTAGATACAAAAGGATCTTAGTAGGAATACAATAAGAAAACTAAAACAATGATACCCGATAATAGAATAAATCTACTGGATCAATGGATGAACTATAGGATCTGTTGCGAGCTACAACAAATCATACGACAACTGCTACAAGTCTGGAAAGTTTTCACTAGTGGATAAAATCCTCGGGTCTGTCTGGAAACTGTCTCAAACACTACACCGTGACCTCATGCACACTCTAGGTAGCTAACCAAATGAAGATCAAACCTCTGACAAACTGTACATATCCTAGATGGATCCCCTTGGGGAAATGCGCCCCAACTACTGTTGGAAATTGTGCCCTAGTGATTCTTCCGTCGGAATCGGCTAATAAGGGTCTCTAATTGAGCGCCCTAGGTTCCTATGAAATGGGTTGGAAGGATTTTCTTGGATCTTATCTGATGATCTCTCAGGAATTCCAAATGTGTCCTCCCCAACTGTCGCACCCTCAATGGCTGAGTAATGCACCCAAGATGATTTATCCATCGGAATCTGATGAGAAACTAGGCAATAGATGCACCTTTCCCTCCTCTCAACTGGGTCGGAAGGGAATCCTTGGATTCTCCCTCGATGGGGCAAGTCAACTCACTAAACCTCCTCAGAAGTTGCGCCCTCACCCTGAATAAGTGCACCCTTACTGTTGTAACCTGTTTAACTGTTGTTAAAGATCGATGGAAGATATTTTTGATCTCCCTGGTGACTAGGGTGTGTCTCTCAACACCGAAATCAACCACTGAGTGTATTCCTCCTGGAATCCACAGATCTCTCTCTCCTGATATGTGCCTCTCTCCTCAATGACAAGTCAAATTCTTCATAATCATGAATTAGGTTGCTTTAACCTTTCTTTATATCTTCCTGAAACCCTAATTCACTATTGACCTATTTTTAGCTTATTTGTTCTATTTTTAGCTCACTTTGAATTAAAAGCGCTTTTAGTCACTTTTAGCTCAATATCACTTTTGAATTATAACACCCTCAACTGAAGTGACCTCTAGTAACCATGTTTACCCCTGTATGGCCCTGGCTATAGTCCAACGGGGTTGTTTAAACCATTAAGCCTCCTCTTTGGAGATCCTATTTGGAAAGGGACATTACATTACTATACTACTTATTTCCACCCACATTTTTTGGTATTCTTTTGACCACTCCCTTGTGACTATGTCAAATATTTCCTTATGGACAATTTGACCATTGCCTAATTTTAAAATCTCTCCCTTAGCAACAACTTGTATATATTCATAATTGAATGCATTTTCTCAGTATTTTGTTGGTGAAACATATCTTAATATATGTTCATCCTCATATCCATGATCTATTCTCAAACATTAATATGCATGTCATAGAATGGATAAGTGCCATGAAAAATGTAGTATATTCGATTCAATTACATTCTAAATTTCTCTAAAAAATTTAGGATAAATTGTAACATGGCTAATGATTAGATCTACTATGACTAAGACCTTGAAACTTTCTTTCACTACACCGAATACAAATAATCAATATCTTGGCGTCATCTATATTTTCTTATTTTAGTCTTTAGATATTATGTAAGTTTTTTAATTAAGCTTTTTTGCAACATAAAACAAACTACAGTAAGGAACAATTGAAATTATAAATGCAACTCTTCATAAATTATATACATATTTTTCAATATTATATATCATAAAGTATGAAATTTTAACTCACTGTGATTTTATTTTATTTTCTTCCTTCATTGGTTGCAATTCTTTTTCCTTTAGCTCTCTCATGCTCTTTTGTTTCCCTATGTCTAGTGTCATCATCTAAGGAAACTCTACCAAAATCCATATAACCTATAGATCCATTACAAAAAAACACTACATACATTGATCCATATTGGATCATTATATTATTTTTCATATATCTCGATGCTTTCAGAGTGAAAACAAATTGGAGGAATCAACTTGCAAGTTCATTTTAATGGCAGGTCCTAGTTTGAAAAATTGGGGTCTGGAACCATTCATAGCCATTTTGAGGCATTAAATGGAATTTTTTGGGGTTATAGTGTATAAAACCTACACACACACACACACACACACACACACACACACACACACACACACACATGACAATATTCTACACTCTGATACCTTTCCAACGGTGCATCAATTGCTTCAATTAGAGATCGTATGCAAAAGTTATGCCTCCCGCAAGTTGACCTGCCATGTTGGCCACCATGGTATGAGAGGATGCCACACCAACCCCCATTACTAATGCATATGGGGCTAGCCACGTGTGGAATTTCAAGATAATTCTAAAAGGTCCAAAATATTATCACAATTGAGGGTTGAGGAATTCAAAACCCTACCCCTATATGGTTATCGTGCTATGTTAAAGATTGGGATGATAGGAGGAGAAGGGGTTCCATTCTTCAACATTGTATTTGTTCCATAGTTGAGAAAAGCACCTAGAAGTGGTTTTTTGAGAGAATAATAGAAGAGGAGAGATTTTGTAGCAACCATACATACCAGAGTGTCAATGGAAATGCCACAGAGAGTGTCTCTTTCTTTGTACCTGCATTTGAAGAAAAGAGAGCATAGAAACCTCACGTTCTAGCTGGGTTTTCTCCTGTATTGGGTTTCCTAGGTTATATCTTGTGTTTATTTGTGTATGGTGTGTGAGTATTTATTTATATTCTCTTTTTTTCAAATTTCATCTATTTCATACATTTTAAGCAAAAAACCAGTAATTAAAGAATTTGATATCTAAGATAAATTAACCTTCACAGTAAATATTTCATCATTTTATTAGATTTGTTGTGAAAAACTATCCAATGGAATATCCACAAAATTTTACAGATCATATTGGTATCAAATGATGTTTTCTTGGGGTATTTATGGAAATTTGTAGGGATACAGGAATCAGTTTAAGAAGAAATCCATTGAACCTTAGCCATGGATGATGATTTTGTTCATAACAAACCTCAAGGTCCAACATAAGAGAGATTTGTGAGGTTGGAAGAGAAATTCACCAACATATCTTGCAATATGTCCCCCCTCATAGCATCTATATCAAGTAATCTTGGATTGTTCGGAGAAGTTGGAGGTTTGAACTCAAAGATCAGATCATACATGAAATGAGGGGATAATGAAGACCTAGAAAATGAGTTGTGGAAAGAACCTGAGAAAGAGCAGTCGAGTTCTAGTACCATAAACCCTTCACAGTGTTTATTCGATATGGAAGCAAAAGTGTTGGAAACTACATCTAGAGTTGAACTTGAAGAATCACAAGAAGGATGCAAAGAAAAATAATATTTTATCCACGGATTTGAGAAATCAAGTTGAAAGTAGCTCTAATTTGTATGAGAATATTATCTACACATCAGTACAAAAGGGGATGAATCTGAGTATCCTTCATCACCAATAAGAGAAGGAGATGACCAAACTCTTGCACATCAAGATCCAGGTCAAGAAGACCAAGATAGATGTTATGTTCAACTCTGGTTCACAGGATAATCTCACAACAACAGATCTGGTCAGTAATCTTGGTTTGGAGTTTTGCAATCATCCCATCCCATATCCATTGGATGGGTTAACAAGGATGCAGAGATCAAGGTAAAAAAAACAGTGTAAGATTAAATTTGTTGTAAGTGTTGATTTTATCAATGAAGTGGAATTGGACATGGTACCCCTTGATGTATGTGGAGTAGTGTTTGAAATCCCCTACATGTATATGTGGGATGCAATCTTCATGTGGAGATCCAATAAATACCAACTAATAAAGGATGGGAAGTCCTACATCATCAATGTGCATAAATTCAAGTCAAACATCTCACTGGTAAGTTCCAACCAAGCCAAGAAGTTGATTTGTTTTAGTAAGAAATATGTTTTACTTTTCTTAAGAGAAAATCAGACTAAGGATGAGTCAATAAGAGTGAAGGCATCCTTGGAGGGGTGTACTAAAGAGTAGAAACATTAGTTAGAGGAGTTTCTACAATAATACATAGAAGTGCTCCACGTTCCTAGAAGGATACCACCCAAGATGGAAGTGGAGCATGAAATACAATTATTTCCAAACTCTCCATTATCTAATATTGGGTTGTATAGACAATCTATTCTAGAAGAAATGAAGTGAAGAAGTAGTTGCAACCGTTGTCGAATCAGGGTGTGATTCAACCAAGTACCTCACCTTGTGGGCCACCTATCATAATTGTACCAAAGAAGGATGGGACTTGGGGAATGTGTATCGAATGCAAATCATTGAACAAGATTACACTAAAAAATCGCTACCCTCTATCTAGGATCGACGATCTGTTATATCAATTCATGGGGGATTCACCTTGTTGACCAATATCTTATCACATTCATTCATAAAGGTTTTTTTTAAATTGTGAAAAATAAAATCAATAAATTATAGGTGTTGGGGGGGGGATGTGGGGTATCGAGGGGTTTATAGTTATTGAAGGGTATAGAAAGGGGTATCTAGTAAAAATAAGGGATTATTTTATTGGAAATATGTATTAGGGGGGGGATTCAACAAAAGGATTATTTTAGGTATTTATTAATATCTAGTGAAATTAGAGGTATTCTTTAATATCCCATGAACGAAGTTGTTATGTCACAATTTCATTGAATGAAGACCCCATGGATTAGTTGCAGCACAAAAAATATTTCACCAAGTTGGATCTCAAATCGGGATACAAGCAGGTACATGCCAAGGAAGAAGACACCTAGAAGACTGCCTTCAATACAAGACAAGGTTTGTATGAATGATTGGTCATGCCATTTGGTTTATGTAATGCACCAACTACAATTATGATATTGATGAATGATGTATTACATCCATATCTAGATTCATTTGTTAGAGTCTATTTGGATGATATACCTGTTTATAGTGCTACTTGGGAGGAGAACATCTTAGATCTCATGCAAGTGTTAGAGACTTTGAAGAAGCATCAACTATTGGCTAACCTCGAGAGATGTGATTTTTCTCCGTAGGCTTTGGTTATTTGGGGTATGTGATTGATGGAGGGGAGCTCACACTAGTACAAAATGAGATATAAGTGACCAAAAAAATGACGAAAATCCACATGTAAATGACCACTTTTGATTTGGCGATCATTGGTGGCTAATTTCCGGTCTCTTATCACACGACCAAAAATGTAATCATATTTAGTTTGGTTATTTATAGCTTGTATTTTGGTCATATATTTGGTCATTAATTTGGTCATATTTTTTGTCATTAAATGTGACAATTAATGACCAAATATGTGACCAAATGAATGACAAGACAAACTATAAATGACCAAACTAAATATGACCACATTTTTTTATCACGTGATAAGAGATTGGAAATTAACCACCAAAACTGCCATTTGGTCATTTATATGTGAATTTTGGTCTGATTTGATTATTTTCTTTACAATATTTAAACCCAAAAAGGTAAATCATTAAAAGACAAAACTTATTACAAAATGTCATTTGAGAAAATGACAAAATTGAGGTGCCACCTCATCATTTTCCTTGGGATTTGTCTCATCCCAATGGCACTTTGATGGCTGCCTTTTTTGCAGCTGTAATTAAGGTGACATTCCTGGTGACCGAGGCCATCCATTGCTACCAGATTCACCGGGATGAAGGCCCATGGGGTGGGGAAAATTTGGGGCTTCTTTGAAGGGAAATGAGCCTTGGGTTTGGTCATTGAATGTTAGGAAATCCCCGTTGTTTAGGAATTTTTCAAACCTGAATTTACCCTCACCCCCCCTGTGCTTTGCTTCCTATAAGTATCTGTGCGAGATAATGAAGCATGGATTCAATCCGGGCTCGATTGAGTTAAGGGAACCCCTAGGCTTGAAACCTGGAAGGTTGTTACCTCATACTAAACTGCCGCAATTCTTATTTATTATGCTTCCATGATGTAGCTTTGTCCTCCTGCTTTCTATTTCCTTTTGTTTGGCGCAAATCGGGCTCCGGATGATCAAGATATGGTCCCTGAAAGGTTTATGGGAAAGTGTTGGTTGCAGGGCTGATCAGTGAAAGTTTGGAAATCAAAACTGAAATTTGGATTCAATTTCAGGATTTATCCACTGCTACAGATCAAAATGGATGTAGTTGAAATGGGTTGGTCTCAGATTTCAAAAATTTGGCTCTGGAGGCCTCCAATTAGGTCTCCCTTTGAGCACATGTTGTCAATCCAATAAAGAGTCTCCGACGTTCTGAAATTTCCCACTGAAAATATGGTCTGAATTTGTGAAGGAGAATTCCATGGATGCATTCTACACTTTGCCCCGATTGTTTTGACTATTTACGGGCAGAAATCCACCTCTGTATGGAAAAGTTATAGAATTAGTTTTCCCATTGCCCTAAGGGGAAATAATTAAATTTATAATGTATATTTTAGAACTATATCACAATAAAATATATTTATACGCTAAAACTCAACAAAACTTAGCAATTTCATAATTTTAAGGAGGCCCTGGAGGCTTGGGCATGGTGCCCAAGAGGGGTTCGAATCCCCTCGCATTTTTTTTCAGGAACTTAACACACAGTCCGTAAACCAACACCCATGGACCTATGAAACAACTAAATTAACATTGAAACCAACATCTAAACTCTGCACTTGCATAATATAAACCAGAACCAGCAGAATCATGGCATGCAAGATCATTCTTTTCAGGGAAAACAAACCACAGAAACCCGCAAGATCATGAAAAACACAGCCAATTCTAAAAAATGATCACTTAAATTCTGCAAACAACCCTCACCAATGATTTTTCCCATGGAAAACAGTTTAAACATACCCAGAATCAAACAAAGTAAGCATGCAATTAAAACCTCATTGTTTGGGTTTATGAACCAGTGAAATTAAAATATGAACCACCAACACAACCAAAAATTGATATTTCTGGGTAACAAAATAACATGTGAAGGAATATGTCAAGCATGGGTACCTGTTCCTTGGGTTTGATGTTGGTGTGTAGCCTCCCTGCATGCTAAACCCTCCCCTATGCTAAACCCTCCCCTAAATCATGAGAATTATGATTTACATAATTCAACAAACCAAATCAAAGAAACTAAACAATAGAAATTTTTAACCTATCCAGACCTAGAGAAAAAGTAATCTACTGATTGTGTCATCCTGTGTGAAATCTCTTCCAACAACCTATCTGTTGAGAAAAATCTAAAGAAAACAGATGTATACACCATATATAGAAATTAATATGATGTGGTCCATATCTCTACTCATAATAGAAAAGTTCCATAAAAGATAACTATATCCAACAACTTGTTGTGATGATAACAATAAAATAAAGACTCGTCCTTTCAAATTAATTCTAATGCTAATTAAAACACAAAAAATCTTGACGATATCAAACGATCTTTGATCACAGTGTTAATGATATATCTTCATTATTTTGAGACCTGGAATAGAAAATGTAATTAATTAGAAATCTCATTATACTTAATTAAGACTAGCTACATAATCTATGATTTTGTAGTTGTTCTAAAAACATCATAAAATCAAAACAAATCTAAATCCAAATTAGCATCAAAACCAAATCACT
>JZKD02S0388049.1:282459-293284 GCA_000966675.3 Picea glauca
TATTGTAATTCCAGTTAAAATTTTGTTTTCCTGTTCGAGTTGTTGAGGTTAAGAATGGCATTTCCATCGGTGTTCAAGTGATTGTCTTTCTTACCTTTAGGTTGAGTTTATGCAATTAAAATGAGATCAGTTATCTTTCTGAAGTTAATATGATGTTTGCTTTGACATATTTCACTAAAAGTTCAGGAAAACTATCTTGTATCATCTTAAGGTGTGTGTTGTTAGGACTTTTTCCCAAGGTAAATGAATCATGTGGCTACTGTCACAATATTAATCATTTGTTAAACTTAATGGGCATGCTACGATGGAATTTTCGATCTTTGTTCAAGTCATTGTCCTTCTCACCTCTAGGTTGAGTTTCTGCAATTAAAATGAGATCAGTTATCTTTCTGAAGTTAATGTGATGTTTTCTTCGATATAATTCACTTGATGTTCTGGAAAATTGCTATCTTATATCATCTTAAGGTGTGAGCTGATAGGTCTAATTTTTCCCAGGGAAAATGATTCTTGTGGTTGTTGTCACTGGAACATGGTTTAGTAATTGCAGCCAAGAGTTTGCAACTTTAACAATGGGATAAAATTCTAATGATCCCTCTAATTTTTACCAAAACTAATTACTAGGAAATGACCCTTGCAACATCATGATAAGCGGGAGTTTATTGGGAAAACGATGCTCAATAGGAACAATAACCCACTCGAAAAAGGGCATAACAAGTGGTGATCTATGTACTAGAAGTTTGTGAAAACCTACAGTTGGTTTGAAAGAACGGTCAATTAGTGAAAGGAACTGAAGACGGCTGGGGAAACCAACCGAATCTTACGCTTGACCAGGAAAGCGTAGGGCTCAATCCAGGAGGTATATAGTGGTCTTGTGACTTCTCAAAAGGATCAGGTATAGAATTCGTTCTTTATCTGCCCATTTTAATGGATGGAAACCCCCTGTGATTCTTTGGCAAAGAAAATCCAGATCAAAAATAAAGACACCATTCTTTGGCAGGTCAGATTGCCACCCAATTGAGGGCCTTCGTCCCTACATTGTAAAAATATTCCTTAATCATTTGTGATGCCATGCTTCTTCTGATTCAAATTGCTTTCCTCCTTTTCGTCCTGCCTAGGGTTTCAAGGGTTTTTGAGGCGTAACCCACTTATACCCTTCTCCTCTTCCCCATATCTGTATATTGTATGCAGGCTAATATTATAATAATATAATAAAAACCCAAAAGAATTTACACCCAAAACCATTGATCTTGAATTCAAATGGTTAAATCCTTTGGTTTTTATCGTTCCACGATTCATGATACAAAGAAGTGGTCTAAACGTCTTAAAAGATGATATTTTTTCAATAATAATGCATATTTCAGTTGTAAGGGAGTTATTCACATGTATTAAAAGATGATATTTTTTCAATAATATTGCATATTTTGGTTGTAAGAGAGTTATCCAAAGTTGTTAATCCATTTAAAATAATAACTTTATTAATTTAAAACTGTAATTTTAACAAAGATTGTCTCGCTAGATTTATGGTAAAAATAAGAAAAAGTCAAACTCCAAAAATAGTAAAAAATAAAATGTTTAAAATGTTTAACCTTCTACCATGATAAATGTTGTTTAAAGAGTGTTGTTTCCTAACTTCTCCTTATGTCCATATGTTATATACATGAATGGGGCGTGTCTTCTATGCAGTTACCATAACATAACATTGATAAAATACATGGAGCCTATTCGTACAATTATATCAATGTAAGGGAATTTATTTTTATTATTTGTCATGATTAAAAATTAACTAAGAAAACAAATTTCTACAAATTATAGTATTCATGTGACATTGCATACATTGCAGTCAACCACAATTTCTACAAATCACATAAGTGGCCAGTTTGCAGGTACCACACTCGCTATTTTACATATTATGACATTGTGCTAGCCAATTTGTGGGTTCTAACACTGGCCAATTTGCACATCATGTAGATCAGAGCATATAGTATCAACATCTTTATCAATACCATATATCAGTGGGACATCGTCATAATAGCTAATTTGGTGTCAATTTTTTAGTTGTGACACATGAGGGATCTACAATTTACTAAATTCTAACACTACAGATGGATTCAGAGACCACCTAGAAAAGAGGTCTCTGAATCCATCTGCAGTGTTATAATTTAGTAAATTGTACAAATTCATCGTAATTTTCCATTGTCAGAGTGACACAACTAAAAATGACCAAATAAATGACCAATTGTTATGTGGTCATTTTTAGTCTAGTTATATCCCATGACCAAATTTGATCGTTTATCTTGGTCTTTCTTAGTTTAGTTCTTATCCCATGACCAATTGGTCATTTATCTTGGACTTTTTTAGTTAGCTCACTTAAAATTTATCAATTTTAGTCATTTTTCCCTTGAAAAGGCTATGGTGACCAAATTTTTTGGTCACTTATCTCTCATTGTGTACTAGTGTCAAGATAGATCCCACAAAGATGGAGGCCATCATGAAATGTCCAGTTCCTACAAATTTCAATGAAGTTAGAATTTTTGTGGGGAAGCACAATACTTGCGGAAGCTCGTAGCTTCATTTCCAGCAGTAGTTGCACCACTCCACACCATAATAGTGAGTGGTAAGAGTTTCCAGTGGGGGAAGAATCAGTAGAATGCTTTGGATGAGTTGAAAATAAATACCATTCAAGAACCATCTCTCACATTACCAAACTTGCAAAATCCTTTTGAAGTGGAGACAGATGAAATTGGATATGCCATGGGAGAAGTTTTGATGTAAGGAGGAATGCATGTATGCTATCATTCTGAAATATTTCATGGGGTATCTCTCAACTACCCTACCTATGAAAAGGAACTCTATGCCATGGTTCAAGTTGTGAAGAAATGTAAGCACTATCTCATGGGAAAGGAAACCATCATCCACACAAATCACCAATCGCTATAGTATTTGCAAGCCCAGAGTAAGCTACAACAAACCATGCATTACAAGTGGATGGGGTTTTTACAACAATTTCATCTATTCATAAAGCATAAGAAGGGAAGAACAAATAGGTTGGAAGACATGCTTTCAAGGCCACCCACATCCAATATTACAACTTTGGGAACTCTGATGCACATGGAGCATTTTACCCATGATGCATATAGAGAGGCATACACAATAGAAGAGGACTTCAAGGAGGAGTTTCAGTAGCTACAAGGCCAAATTTATATAGAAGAAGGTGACAGAAAATTTGGCTATCATTTCCATAATGGGTTAGTCTAGAAGCTCAATAATCTCTATGTCCCTAGAGGTGAACGACTACATCTTATCAAAGAGACTCACGCCTCGAATGTTGCAGGACATTTTGGTGTTGGGAAGATAGTTGCCAACTTACAGAGGTATGTGTACTAGCCCATAATGCAATAAGATGTAGCATGGTATATTATAGGATGTATACATTGTTGTATCAACAAGCCTAGTAATAGGAAGCAAGGTCTATACCATCCCTTACTTGTACCCACTCGACCTTGGGAAAGCATTTCCATGTATTTTGTGGGAGGTTTACTAACAACCAGGAAGGAGCATGACTATTTTTTTTGTTAGTTGACAGGTTTAGAAATATGTGCATTCTCATGTCTTATAAAAATACCATCAGAGGACAAGAAGCATCAAACATGCTCTTTGAATAGGTCTAGGTGCACTTTGGGATACCAAGGAGAAGCATCTCAAGAAGTGATAGCATATTTCTTAGTGCATTTTGGACTACATTGTGGAAGAAGATGGACACTAAGTTGAATATATATACAACATTCCATGCACAGATAGATGAGCAGACAGAAGTAACCAACAGGAATTTGGTGCAACTTTTGAGGGGTTACAATCAGAAGCATCTAAATATCTGGGATGAAAATATGATCTACATACAAAACTCTTATAAAATATTAGTCAACACTTCTACTAGTAAGTCACATTTTGAAACTTTCTTCAGATATTTTCCACCTTCACCCTTGGATGTTGTATATGGAAAAAATGAAGAGTGAGGGAGGACCTCATAGGAGATGAATTGAGAGGAGAAAAAATTGTTGAGAAGATTAGGAAAATTCATTTGCAAGTACAGGAGACATTGAATAAATCAAGGGAAAAGTACAAATCCAAACATGATCAACACATAACCGAGAAGTCATTTAAAGTGGAAGACAGAGTTTGGTTACAATTGAACAAGGAAATATTATAGGGTCATGGTAATAAGATCAAGTCTCTATGGTATGAAACTTTTGATATATTGGAGAAGGTAGGAGATAATGCCTACAGATTCAGTCTACCCCTATACATCAACATTTACTCAGTAGTGAATGTGGAGAATCTCAAACTCTATGAGCCTTCTATGTTGGATTGGGAGGAGGAGCAAGTCCTACCTTCCATAGATGACTTAGCACAGGATGCTCAGGTGGAGTTGGCCGAGAACACATTTTTGCAAAAGAAGTCCAAAACTACAAGGTAATGATATCATGACCTTTCATGGATTGGGTTGAAAGGACAACTTCTAGGAAAAGCAAAGTTGTACTCCAGGGAGAAGGTAGAGAAAAAACTTCCTCACCTCATTCAACAAATCTTTTGGGGACCAAAATCCTCCCTAAATGAGGAGGTATGATCCAGATTAGATCATTGTATTATGTGTCATCTATCTTGATGTTTTCATAGTGGAAGAAGATTGTAGGATCAACTTGCAAGGTTATTTTAATGGCAGGTCCCAATTTGAAAATTTGGGGTCTGGAACCTTCTGAAGCTATTTTGAGTCATTAAACGACATTTTTGGGGATTAGAGTGTTTGAAAGTTGCACACACACGCTTGATAGTGTTCTACACTCTGATACCTTTCCAATGGTGCATCAAATTCCTTAATAGGAGCTCGTATGCAAAGGTTATGCCTCTTACAAGTTGACCTATCGTGTTGACCACCATGATACGAGAGAATATCAAGTCAACCCTCGTTACCACGCATATGGGTCTAACCACATGTGGAATTTTAAGAATATTCTAGAAGGCCCTAAACCTTATCATAATTGATGTTTGAGGAAGTCAAAACCCTACCCCTAAATGGCTATCGAGCTATGTTAAATATCGGGCCACTAGGAAGAGAAGGGTTTCCATTATTTGGAATTATATTTGTTCCATAGTTGAGCAGAGCACCTAGGAGTGGTATTTTGAGAGCATAACATAGGAGAATATATTCTATAGCATCCATACAAGCCACAATGTCAAAGGAAACTCCACATAAAGTGCATCTTTCTTTGTACTTGCATTTGAAGAAAAGAGAGCAGAGTGGCCTCACCTTCAAGTAGGGTTTTCTCCCATATTTGGTTTCCCAGGTTATATCTTGTGTGTATTTGTGGATGGTTTGTGATTATTTATTTTTGTTTTTATTACATATGTTTTGATGAATTGTCCAGTGGAATATTCACAGTAGTTTACAAATCATACATAAAATCCATGTAATAAATTATATGCATAATTTGACATGAACATTGAATATATACATACATAAGATCAACTTATGCAAAGACATATACACTAACCCTCTAACTCAAAGACATATGCATAGACTAACTCTCTAACTGCCTAACACACTCACCAACAAACATTGAACTGCTCTTTTTGTTAACTTGGCTTGGGTGAATTGTGTTTTCATATGAGGAATTAAAAGTGTCGAGGGTTTACATTGGGATACTAATTATGAGTGAGATTGTTTGCAAGGGATAAAAAAAAAGTGGAAATTATGTACATTTCAATGTATTTCAAGTTGTGTTAGTATGTTGTCTCGACTACATATGATAAACACAACTTAAAATGATTTGGAATTGATTATCCCTTACCTCAGTTGACCAAGTGACATATATTATGCATCCATGGAATGACGAGGAGTGGACACATGAGGCCAACAATTTGAAAAGTTCATTAAAAAAACATTATCCATGGTAAGGAGAGAGTTCTAGAATGCTCTTCAATCAAAGTTTGAATATGAAGTCAAGTAAACCTCAAAGCTCATTCAATCATTCCTACTTGCATCAGTCTATTGGAGTTAGTTACTATCAAAATTGACATAAAAATACTAGCAAAAGTGTTGGCATTCAATCATATAAACTAGTAAAAATTTACTTATACAATAGGCATTGTGTTATACATGGATTCCTAACGTATCTTATATAGGGGAAACTTGTTCAACTTTAACCTTTTGTTTCCTCTAAAACTACACTACAACCTCTCTCCATTCTTAAATTTGAGTTGATTTTTGTTGAAGGATTTTTTTATCCTAGGGAATTCTCAATATGCATTCAATTTACATAAAAGTAATGCAATTAACCAAATATCATGTACTATGGTCATAGTATCTAATATCTTAATTACTATGGATTTGGTAGTTGTTGGCCCTTGACCAAGTTTTGGGAGATCCTTGGTCAATTTGACCTATTTTGGGACTTCGACAGCCTGTCGAAGACGGAGTGCAAGACAAAGAAGAGATTGCGGGATCTCGACCCATTTTTGGGTCATTTTTTGGGATTTGGGAATATGTAACAGGAATGGGATGTCGGCCCATGGTTTTACCCATGTTTAGGCCTATTTTGTATGTATAAATAGAAGGCTAGGCAATGTAAGAAGTAGTTGAATAGTGCACAATAGTTGTGCAAGTTGGTTAAGTGCAAAGAGTTGGATCTGTGTGATCAAGAATTGTAAGGCTTCGTGCATATTGTATGAGACTCGCAGAGCTAAGTGCAAGTCATTGTAAGAGACTGTGAAGGCTTTGTGTTGTAATGCAAGGAAGGAGGATCTACCAAGCTGCGCAGACCTCATGTCCTAGACAGAGTAAGGGTTTTGTGGCTCTGTGCATGTAGATGACTGATTGAAGCTAATAAAGAAGAAGAGTTGGTGGACGTAGCCCTAGGGTGGGGGTGAACCACGTAAATATTGTGTTATTCTACTCTGTGTGATGTCCTGATGTGTTTATGTATTATTTGTTAAGTGTTTTGGTGTAGATAGATAGATATGTTTATGCTTTGTGCTTATGATGAATCTTGATGCTAGATCTAACACTTGTGAACTTGCTTAGTGCTTGAGTCTATTAGATCTGATCTAATCCCATGTGTTAAGTGCTTATATACATTAGATATGGGTGAATGTTGCGATGCTCTGTTTTATCTACGAAGTAGATATTGGTCAAGTATTGATGAATGTTAACTGCTAAGTGCTCTATTTAGTGTTATAATCATAGATCTGTGTCCCAACTAAGGTTGCAGACACCTGAGTCCTACAACCACCCCTACCTCTACCTCGGGCGAGACTTCATCTACTTCGCAGGTGTTGCCAAAAGGGTCGGTAGTTAGGGTTTTATTGATGCACTGTTGTAGTGTTGAACCCTGGGTATGCCGCTGTGCCAACAAATGGTTCTGTTTTCAAGACCTGAAACTGCGATTGTTGGGAACTGAGGAAGAAGAAGCTTTGTGCAAAGATACGACCTAAAATTGTGAAAGTTATGCGTAGATCTGTTACTCTAGTGCGTAGTACTCTACTTAGTTTGACAAACTCTGTGCTAAAGAAAAGAAGTCTGATCTGAAGAAAAGAGGAAAGATCTGAAAGCTTTGTGCTCTGAGAAAGATAAAAGTGAGAGTTCTTGATTAAAAGAGGTAAGATCTGAAAGTTTTGTGCTCTGATAAAGGTAAGAATATTGAAAATTTCTATATCTGAAAGATTTGTGCTCTGTAGAAGTAAGATAAGTAGAAATTTTTGTTTCAACAATATGGATCTAGGTATATTTGATAGATTGTATCCTAGCTTAAAAACTAGGGTATTCATAGATGAAAGAAAGTTTGATATGAATAGATCTAATAAGAATAGTGAAAAATATGTTATAATTATGCATGGAAAGAATGTTTGGACTAATAAGTGTATGCAGGATCCTAGAAAGATTTTTTTGTAGGTTAGCTACCATGATCCTAGTGTGTAGTACAGGAAAGGTTGGGGATCATTTAAAAGAAAGAGAGGATTAACCCTCTGTTACAGTTGCAAAAAACCGAGACATCTTGTTAAGGAATGCCTTGGGAGAAGACCTAGTTGTCTTTGTTGTAAAGCTATGGACCATGAAGTATTGGATTGCCCTAGAATGATTGCTAAGCTTGAAGAAATGAACATGAGACAAGGAAACCTAAGGCAGATCCAGAAACTAAGATTATAACAGAATCCCAAGGAGAATCAGAGAAAATATTGTTACAGATGAAAGAAACCCTGAATGACTACCGACATATCAGATTATCATAAATAGTCAAAGAAAAAGAATGCATTGAAGCAAGAATAGGAGACTTCGACATTGACTATGTTCTGGATGAGAAAACACATGTGAATATCATGACATAAAGAACTTGGGAACTTTTAGGGAAGCCTGCTAGGACTCCGTCATTGGGAGGAATAGAACTATTCAAAGGAAAGATGATAAACCTATGTGGAAAGCTTGCTCAGATACCTATGAATGTCAATGGAACTTCGATAGAACAATATTTTGAGATCATTAAATTTCTTGAGGACAATGCCCCATTTACCATGCTACTAGGAAAACCATGGATTGAAAGAAATCAAGTCAGAAGGCAAGAAGAAGAATAAGTCTTAGAGCAGAAGAAGCAAGAATTAAAAGATTTCATGACTAGAAGGATCACACACTTGATTGAAGAACATCATAACAGACCAAAGTTATTTAACACCAGAAACATTGATGTCAAAGTTGCAAGAACACTAGAAGACCCACAAAAGACTGAAGTACCTATTCCAAATAAAGAAGAAGTATCACCCTTGAATCTTAGAAAATAATTTCGACAGCGCGAAGTAACTATGTCAAAAGAAGATAAGAATCAGAACGGAAAAATTCATACTGAGATGAAGCCCACTGGGAAGAAGGCTAGGAAGCTAAGTAAGAAGAGAGCTAAGATCGGCAAATTGCAGAAGGTTCCTGAGGGAACCTCGCAGAAGGAAAATTTTCACAATTGGAGCTTCGTCGGGATATAAGAACAACGACACATGGCACTTCGCCATGACGAAGCAATATAGTCATTGGGGACATTGTAACTGTTAGACCAATGCTCCAAACGGGTAGAAAGACATTTATGGACAACCAGATCGCCATCCGACCGTTGAGATGGCACCATAACAGACAGAGCATAGTTAATGAAGCCTTCATACCCATTGCAAGTGACTCGTTGCCGATTTACCTATTTATCCCATCACGCCATGCCCTGAGAACACTTTTTCCAATTGAGAGATTTAGCCCGTAGACTAAGTTGATTTTATACAGTGATCATCGCACTATTGTTGTCTATCCTATTACAATGTCTAAGTTATTCCCCGAACGCGAGATTGTTAACCCCGAGTGTGTATGTCGAACGAATTGAGAATTGTAGAGAAAGTTGTTGAAGAATTTTTGATCGAATTCATGACTGAAAGAGTCATGTCGATGTCTACATGTGTACAAGAATCGTCGACGAGAGGACTACCAGCCTCTCCATCCACGTCTCACGGAACCAGACCATCCCGACCATCTGATGAAAAGAAAACCAAGCACAGGGATGATCTAGCGAATGCTAAATTGATCCCGACCATATTACCCACCTATATTCCACCCCTGAGCGGTGCAGTAAATCGAGACAACATGCCCAGATATTTCAAATACACCTTGGTCACTGCGTACCTTCCGAAGGGGATACACGTAGTTCGAGTAAACCAAGATAAGATTGTGGCATTGAATTTTAGCAACTTCAACCTTGGAGATCGCAAAGTTTACAACATACTTGCCCCACATAAGTACCTGACCCGGACTAAGGGGAAGAATTCAAAGATAATCCCCCAGTTGTGGACTATGAACCTCGCGTAGTCCACCCTACTCAATGTCATGAAGATTCCTCACTTCGGACGACACCAGGAGGTAAATTCATGTGTCAAGTTGTTGTTGTCTTGTTACCATGGTAGCTATTTGTGGCTAAATCGTCGTATAATAGTTGATCTGATGTTGATCAATCAGATCACGGGGTTGATTATGCAAGGACCCGATCCACAGGATTTTTACCCCGGAAAATCCATGGATCATGCTCTAGCACAATGGATCAAGGACACTTATGGCGATGTCGAGAAGGGAATGCAAGGATACAAGGTAGCTTCTATCCAGAGTGGCGCAGTGCGCCTCACCTGTCAGTTGATTGCAGTAAAGTTAGTCAAAAAGAACCGACCCACCCAAGTCACCAGTTTTGTAGTCGACCTCGCAGGCAAGTGCGCGGAGGACCTTCAGATGAACTGGGTGAAGTATCTGGTGAACTAGTTAGAACTCGACTGCAGAGAAGCACAAAATCAAGGATATGAATTTCATTTCAGCTAGCTTTTGATATTGATATTTTTTATTGCCTGGGAGATGGTGGAAGGTATGACCTTCTCGGACATCGAGCCTTTTGAACCACTGGTCGCAAATTTCAGTACATTGTGGTACTCAAGTGACATGAATAAACAGTGGCAGTCAAATGTTGGTTTTCATACCTACTACAACCAATTGAAGATAGCCATATAGTCCGAGCCTTGCATGACTCCAAACACTCTACACCGATTCAGGCCTCTGATGAAGTTCAACATAGATCGACATTTTACTTACATCACAGTGCACGCTGACGAACACAAGAAACAACTTCAGTCCTACTACAAGCTGACAGAGGAGGACTGTTGAGCTCAAGATCTACCTAAGTAAATCAGAGTGCATTTATTATCAATCCGGTGTTTGTAAGACTTAGAGGCATGTCCAAAGTATATGGATTTTAGAGATAGTTTTATC
>JZKD02S0388049.1:293294-316249 GCA_000966675.3 Picea glauca
TATTACGGGATTTGGCGAAATCCTGCAATTTCTGCTAAATTTCCAATTTTAATGCAAAAATTAGAAAATTCAATTCTGAAGTTAAAAGATGACAAATATACCTTGGATAGGCTATTATATGAGAAATATGGGATAAAGTGAAGGAAAAATGACAAATAAAGAGGAAAAAGGATGGTTTGTGGAAGCACAAAAATGGACTCAACAAGGACTTCGAGGAGATCACCAAGGACTGGTCGGTGGACCTCCTTGTTCCAATAGACCATGCAGAGATATCCAATATCGACAACCCATAAACAACGTAGGACACACCTGGACCTAGAAAGACAAAGAAGACCGAAAAAGTCCATGAATTAGATAGTACATCCGTGAAGACTGCTTCCATCTCACCAGAGCAAGGAGGTGATCACGAAGAGTTAGGTGAAAAATAATTTGAGCAGAAGCAAGGAGATGAGGTTGATCCCCTGAAGAAGAGAAAAGGTTCACCTTCGAAACCTTCCTCCTGGAAGAAAGCAAAGGCTACCATGACCAAGATGTAGACCGTCCTCACCTCCGATGACTTCAACTTCCTCATAGTAGCCCTGCAAGATGCTTCGCTGAAAATAGAAGAGAAACAAGAAGCAAAGCAAGAGGAGATGTATGATCATATTGAGACTGAACTCCAAGTGGTACAACAAGCCCTATAGTCCAGCTGCGCAGTCTCCACTATGCCAGGAGAACCAGAATTGGGAGATGAGCTAGCTCAACTCCATCACTTAACCAATACATTTGAAGCTTGCCTTCGACGAGCACAGGAAGAAACAGTGCAAGCCACCTAGGCTTTGACACAAGTACAAGGGGTACTAGTAGAGAAACACAGTGCTACAGAACGGGAAAAGCTTTCTCTCCAAGCGAAGCTTGATGAAGAAAAAGCACATCTACAAAAAGAAAAGGAACAGTTGCTCGTGGAGAAACTCAAAGTAAAGGAAATGGTCAACATATCACTTCTCTCTGTGACAGTCGTAGAAGTAAATACCGAAGATCGAGTTCCACAACAAGTAGCACAACTTGAAGAAGTGATCCAATAGCTACAACAATGCATCACATACTTGGAACTACGTGCAGAACCCGACACCCCACAAGATGTAAGAGACTAAAGGGAAGCAACCACTAGGAGCGCAGTTGAATGGCTCAAGGCTCTTACCTTGGAATGTAAGCACCTCATTGATCATAGTTCCCAGAGCTATGAACAACTCACAGAGAATCCGGAATTGAAGGCACTGGAGTCATAGCTCCAAGAGGCAAAGTATCAAGCCGAAACGATATAGGCACAACTGAAGCAACTATTAGCTATGGAAAGGATGAAACGATCCCAAGATCAACAGACCACCCAACAACATATACACACTATCCAGAGCAAACTATGGAGGTAACTCAGAGGCTCCAACCCGTGCAAGATAAGGCCTATCAATTGTTTATAGAGGTAGAAGGCCAAGGAGCAGAGCTAGAGCAGGTTGTCACTACAACAGAACTGCGTCTAGAGGGACCGATCAACGATGCAGTCATCCAGAATTTTGCAGAACAAGAGGTTGTGGCACAACAACAAGTCGAAGTAGCTCGAGCCCAGCTCGAGGCGTTCGAAGCAGAACTAGTCAGACCAGAGTGACTCGAGACAAGTCATAGGTGAGTGTTGGGGGCATGTTGGATCTTGAACAAGTTTTGGGAGATCCTTGGTCAAGTTGACCTATCTTGGAACTTCTACAGCGTATCGAAGACGGAGCGCAAGACGAAGCAGCGATTGTGGGATCTCAACCCCTTTTTGGGTCCTTTTTTGGGATTTGAGAATATGTAACGGGAATGGGATGTTGGCCCATGGGTTTACCCATGTTTAGGCCTACTTTGTATGTATAAATAGAAGGCTAGGAAATGTAAGAAGTAGTTGAATAGTGCACAAGAGTTGTGCAAGTTGGCTAAGTGCTAAGAGTTGGATCTGTGTGATCAAGAATTGTAAGGCTTCGTGCATATTGTATGAGACTTGCAGAGCTAAGTGCAAGTCATTGTAATAGACTGTGAAGGCTTTGTATTGTAATGCAAAGAAGGAGGATCTAGCGAGCTCCGTAGACCTCCTGTCCTAGACAAAGTAAGGGTTTTGTGTCTCTGTGCATGTAGATGACTGATTGAAGCTAATAAAGAAGAAGAGTTGGTGGACGTAGCCGTAGGGTGGGGGTGAACCACGTAAATATTGTGTTATTCTGCTCTGTGCGATGTTATGATGTGTTTATGTGTTAGTTGTTAAGTTCTTTGTTGTAGATAGATAGATTTGTTTATGCTTTGTGCTTATGATGAATCTCGATGATAGATCTGACATCTGTGAACTTGCTTAGTGCTTGAGTCTATTAGATCTGATCTAATCTCGTGTGCTAAGTGCTTATATACATTAGATCTGGGTAAATGTTGTGATGCTATGTTTTATCTGCGAAGTAGATATTGGTCAAGTATTGATGAATGTTAACTGCTAAGTGCTCTATTTAGTGTTATAATCACAGATTTGTGTCCCAGCTAAGGTTGCAGACACTTGAGTCTTGCAACCACCCCTGCCTCTACCTCGGGTGAGACTTCATCTGCTCAGGTTAGGGCCGATAGTTAGGGTTTTGTTGGTGCGTTGAACCCTGGGTCTGCCCCTGTGCCAACAATAGTTTTGAAATTAGACATACCTAAGGCATGTAAAATTTCATTTTTATTTATCTCCTTATAGTAAGGAGTATAGGCTCAGATGTATTTAGGTATTAAACTTTAATTTACAAAAAATTAGAAACTATATATTCTCATGTTTTATGGTGATGTTTTTAAATTCAACATCTCTAGCTAGGAAGTTATTCATGTTGATATTTTTAGTTATGGATAAGGCCATATAATATGAAAATGTGGATAAATTAGGGCTCTAAGAAAATTTGATCCTATCATGTAAAGCTAGACCTAGGGGGGTATGGAAATACAACACCATTGGGATGAACACTTTGTATGATACAACCTTTTATTTCTACATCCCTTTAATAATGGTGGAAGGGAATGCCAATAAGGGTAGAAAATATACCTAAATAAAGTGCTACAAACATGTAATTATTTCATCCCTTACATGCTCATTATACTCAATGAGTGAATTTTCAAGAAAGTCAACTTAAAACTGATTTGACTATAGTGGCAAGTGATTCTCCAATAAAATTGAGGAAACTTATGGGAATATAGCGGGAGAGGAAGAGAAAAGGAAGAGGTATATGAGGGATAAGAGAAAGAGGAAAGTAATAGGGGGGGAAAAGAGGGAGAAGAAAAAAAATAGAAGGGAAAAAGAAAAAGAGGAAGAACGAGAGGGGGGAGAAAAAGAGAAGAGAGAGAGGGGANTTTAAAACCCCAAACCTAAAACCCATCTTCAAAATACACAACACATTTTTTTTTAAATCTGCAAATTAAAAAAAAATGGGGGCAAATAACAAAACACTCACCTGTGAATCTAAGATATCTAGTGATGACCCACAAATATCCCTCACTTTTTCCTATTAATTCCCCCATAGCTCCCTTTAAGCTTTAGGAATCTCTTCCCCACACCCTTATGTGAAAATGAAATGAAGGGACCCCCCCTTTTTCAACTTATATTTTAAATGGACAACAAAAGTGATGCAAAGATTATTGTTGTGTTGTTTATTTTTATTTTTTTAGATACTTTGTGTTGATTTTGCATTGATATTGCATCAATTATTATGACATTAGGATAAAGCATGTGTCATCATACATCATACTAGCATCACTAAGATGTCGAAATTGCATCATGTTGCTTCTCTTTCATGTTGTTTGATGTCGTAAAATATGATGCTAAAACAAAAACAAGCATTCCCCCTATGTCATGGATTTTTTTTTCTTTATTATTAATATAATAATAATAATAATAATAATAATAATCACTATTATTAGTATTAGTATTAGTATTAGTATTGAAAATACCCTAGACCGTGAGACATCCCCTTTGTATGGAATATTTGGCTTAGGACTAGGGCATGGCCCTAATTCAAATCACACTTAAAGGATTAACACACTAAGAGTAGGTATCCTAACCCAATACATGCTTCAAGCATGGAAACTGGTACCTTAGGAACTATGCACTATTTTTAGAACATGGTGTGTAGTAGTTAGTTAAGGTGTTAGGACCTACACACTACTTTCATGGATCATTAGCCATGAAAAGGCCCCAAATCACAACATGTGCACTTTAGCATGAATCTTTGGCCCAAAAGTGGGATATGATATTAACTCTAAGGTTTGGCATACCAAACACATGTCTCCTAGACTATGACATTTTTTAGGAAAAAAACTATGGGCTTAATCTCTAACGATGCTTATATTGATCACGAGCCACACAAGTACTCCAAAATAATGATAAATACCCTTTGTAAGGTATATTTTTCCCATGATTCTCCTAACCTATGGCATGGTTCAAGGCCAAGACAATCCATTTGGAAGTGATATTTTCCCCAAGAATGGGAAACAAGCTTGATTCTCTAGTTTGGCACACTAAGGATGGGTCTCAGCCAAATAAATTCTTTAGTATTAAAATAAAGGGGCTTGGACACTAATTTCTTAAAGGAACACAAGCCATGCATGAGACCTTAAAGCATGTGAGAATCCATATGGACAAAGTCATTGGCACGCCTAATTTTTCCTAAGAATGGGATACAAGACCAATTCAAAGTTTTAGCATGTGAGTGATGGATCAAGGCACTAAGGACACAGTTCATGGATAGATTTCATTGCCTTAAATTATACTTATAGGGCCTATGGCTTATGTGTGGCCCCTATAATCATGACCAATTCCTCTTGGAAGGATTATCGATCCCAAAAATCACGTTTGGACCTAATTTCTAGGATTAATACACTAGAGACGTGTCTCTTTATCCAGGACATTATTAATGGAAAACAAATAGGAGTGTAGTCCATATACATTATGGTTAGGGATCATGAGAAAATCATTGATCTTTAACCTGAAATAACACCTCCATAAGAAATATTTGTCAAATGAGTGGCATATAGGCTTGATTCTAAGGTTTTGTGAACCAATGATAGGCTTTCTAGCCTATAAAGCTATAGTTTTGGTGCCTAGGTCCTAAACTTTACTCAGGCCCTAAACTAAGCACTTTGAAAATAATCTTTATCTCAATATTGCATTAGATCGACTCCAAGTTTTGGTACACCAAGGATGAGTCTCCTGACAAAAGACATGTTACAAGATTGAGTCTCCTAACACAAACATGCTTCAAGGGAAAATTTCAAGAGCTTGGACCTTAAACAAGATATTTATAAGGCATGTGGGTCATGAATGGGGGAACAAATCATGATACATGCCCTTTGGATGATATATTTGGCACATGTGTGGGATATATGTCATTTGTGTACATGTGGGATATATTTCACTTGTGTACTATGTATCTTTGACACTTTCATACTTCATAGACTAGGCATATGAACTAATAATTGGAAAATGAGGGCTCATTGAAAATCTTAAGCCAAGCACTGCAATATACAATCATTGATTTTTTTTTTAAATCATCAAAATCCATTCTACATTTTGTGCAAGACCCGACTCATGTGGAGCTTGCATAGTGTCTGGTGAAAGGGTTCAATGTCGAAATTTTTACAAAATGTATTATATTTTATGAAATCTAACTTAATCATCCTTGACATGTACTTTTATAAGATGGGATGGTTTCGGAACTCAAATAAAAATCCGAGAATGACCTCCTCAAACACCAAAATATAGGGAGATTGAAACAAGACTGAATTGTTTCTGATTGTGTGTCAATAAGATCTTATTGGGCAGTATAGAATGAATGGTTGAAATGTTTTACCTATAAATTTAGTATTTATGTTGTTTGTCGAAAAAGAGGGAACATTATTAGTATTAAGGTTTTATTGTCAAAATAGGTGTAACAATTTTCAATTTATGTAGGTGATGGAAAATATATAAAAAAATTGCAAAATGATAGAAGGGAGTGCAAATTAACCACGGTGTAAAGCGTTTGAAATATTTGTGAGATTTTTTCCTACCCCATTGGTGAACACAAAAACAATATGATGATGAATGTGAAAAAATATGTGGAAACTATGCATGTAGGTTTTATATATCATATCTTTACACCAAGGTTGCAAAGTCAATATCTAATCAACTAGTGTTACCCTACTTCATTTCATGGTTCGAAATTCTCTATTCATGGTTATAAAGAATCCATTCTAAGCATCCAACGATACTAGTTGATGAAGATGTTGAAGTCTAACCATTATTTTAAGTTTCAATATTTATGAATATGATACTCCCTAAGGGTATATGTAAAACTCTCTAGCACCAACTATGCATGCATGCTCCTTAGGCTTGTTTGGAGACAAGTTGGTCGACAAAGTATGTGAGCAATTGGGAAAAAAATCATATTGTAGGTGCGGGCAGGAGCATCTTGGACACACATATTGGGCATGTAGTGCCAAGGGGGTCGTACCCAAATTACCTTGTGATAGGACTCTTGAGGTTGTGACAAAGAGGCACTAACTTAGGTCACATAGAAACACAAATGAGGATAACTTGGCTAGATGAGTGGGCAAGTTAACGCATGCACAAGGAAGTGCGCCCATATGCCCCAAGTGGAATAAGGCACATTGATGGGTTGGTGTGGCCCCTTGGCATGTCTTACGATGAGTTGGAGTCAGCTTGGTCACCAAAAGACATGATGGTTTGGAACAGACACGATGATTCATATGAGGTGAGCTCATATATATATCCAAGGAATGGACAATCTAGAGGCATCAAGAAGGCAAAGCAAGAAGCATTAGTGATCAAGGTGAAGTCTTGGTTGAATGACTCAATTGACACACATGGGGTGGACCACAAGTCAGATAGAGAGGGAACAACAATGAAGTTATGCGATGGATTGTGGGGAAAGTCGGTTGTAGACAGGGTAGAGAGCATAGGAGCACTATGTTGAGGAAAGTTGGTTGACTCGGCCAGTCTTTGTATCTATGTAAAATGAATCTACAAACTCGTTTCTTTATATCTTTGTAACCATACTTGTATATAATAATGAATGGGTGTTAGGAATGATTTGTGTCATCCAACTCCATACTTTTCCTTCTTGGTTTTGGGTCGCATGTTCTCTTGTGTTGTATTCTTGATTGGTTAAGCGTTTAAACCATGATAACATTTTCTTAAGTATACAAGTTAGTCGTATGATATTGAGGGTGCAAATTTGTTATAGCGTAGAGTAGAGTATGGGTATATTCTAAGCGAGGAGGCATAGTCCAGACAAAGTACCTTCGATTGGTCTCACCATTGAGTGGGAACCATCGTGTTACCACACGGTCAAATATGAAGAGACTTGGGTGCTCGAACATGACTCTTAGACCCGTGATAGGTGGTAGCAAGGCAACTTTTCAATATTTGTGATCGCGGTATGACAAACTCTAGACATTCCAAGAAGAGGTCGACTCATGGGATTCCAAGTGGGGGGACTCTTTGGATAGATTTGGTGGATGAGATTGAATCATAGAGACGGACCACAAACGACCTAAGTCATATTGGATTGAATGTATCATCGTGATCTGAGGCAAAGGTGACTTGGTTAAGGAAGTCAACCTAGACACACAGGGACTTGCAACAGAGCACCTTGGATCCAAGATGAGTTGGACCAAGGCACACCCCCACAGAGCCTACGAAATATTGGTGGAACAGAGGTATGGTGTATTGTGATTCTATTTGTATTTTTTACTTAACACATGAGGAATGGCATGTTTTGGTTTGCAACGAGTCGTGATGTATGGGTGCCTTGGGAACCTTGGGTGGAAAAAAGGAAACCAAGAACATATACTATGTTTTGTGGATTTGTTTATCAATGGAAGAACATTAAAATCCCTTGTGGACTCAAGGGCCTCTCACAACTTCCTAAGGAAATAATTGGAAAAGGAACTATGACTTAGAGTTTCTCCTTGCGGGCCCATGGTGAAGGCAATAAACTCTAATACAAAGGTGACAACTAGGGTTGCATGCTCAGTTCACTTATGGCTCGACAAATGGAAGGGTCATATGAACTTCACAGTTTTTCATATGAATGACTTTGAGGTGATTCTTCAACAAGAGTTCCTTGGGAGGACACATTTGGTTCTCATGCCATGGATGGATAATTTGGTGATACTTGGTGAACAAAATGCTTGGTTTTTTCACATGACTGTAAGGAATCCTAGTGGAAAGGTGAAACTTATGTCTTCATTGAGCATGAATAGAGAAGCAAGACAATCAAGATCACAGATTTATGCAGTAGTGATTACGAAGGTTCAAGAGGATGGAATGGGGATGCATATTCCACCTAAGCTCATTGACTTGTTGGATGATTTTGTGAACAAAATGTTGGACGATTTATCGAAATCACTCCCACCAAGGTGGACTATACAACATTGTATATATCTAGAGTCAAGAATATAACCACCGACGAGAGCTCCTTATCAATTTTCTGGGCTTGAGTTGGAGGATTTGAAGAGAAAATTGACAGAGTTGATTGACATAGGATTCATTTGTCCATCTAGGTCACCGTATGGTGCCCCAGTTCTCTTCTAGAAGAAGAAGGACACGTCAAAGTTGTGGATGTGCTTGTACTACATGGATTTGAAAAAGTAGACTATGAAGAAGTGATATCCACTTCCTATAGTTGGAGATTGCTTTAACAAGTTGGCTAAGGCCAACGTCTTCTCAAATCTTGACTTGCAACACAAATATTATCAAGTGTGGATTGAAAAAGGGGATGAGGCAAAGACATCCATGGTGATGAGGTATGGGAGCTATGAGTTCCTAGTGATGCCCTTTGTTTTATGCAATGCCCTTGCAATTTTTTTTCACATTGATGAATGATGTGTTGCGACCATTTTTGGACAAGTTTGTTGTGGTGTATTTGGATGACATTGTAGTGTACAAAAAAATTATGGATGAGCACAAAAAACACTTGGAAGGATTCTTTGAGGCATTGCGGAAAATAAACTATTCTTGAAGAATTCTAACTATGTTTTTGGGCAGACTGAGATACCATTCTTGGGACATTGGATTGGTTAGGGATGTATGTTCATGGACCCTATGAAGGTCAAGACAATTGAGTACTAGGAAGAGTAGTGGAAAATTCATGACGTGATTGTATTCCTTGGGTTAGCCAACTACTATCACAAGTTCATAGAAGGCTACTCCAAGATTGTTGCATCGTTGACTAAATTTATGAAGAAGGAGAAAGCATGGAGATGGATGGATAAGTGCAAGTCTACGTTTGAGGAGATAAAACACAAAATTGTCATTTCCCCTATGTTGAAGTTTCCAAACTTTGAGCAACCATTCGAAGTGCAGATGGACGCATTGTATTTTTCCATTGGAGGAGTTTTATCACAGGATGGAAATATGGTTATGTATGAGAGAAAAAAGCTACAAGATCTCGAGCAGAGGTACCCTATTCATGAGAAGGAAATGACTACAGTAGTTCATTGTTTGTAGACTTGGAGATATTTCGTGTTGGTAAAGTTATTCATCGTGAAAACGGAAAATGTTGCAACAAGTTACTTCACGATGCAGCCAAAGCTGTCACCCAAGCAGGCATGATGGCAAGACTTCCTCATAGATTTTGACATGACCATTGAGTATAGGCTGAGAAAACTTAACGTTGTCACAGATGCCTTGAGAAGGAAGGAACAACTCATTGTACTTTAGGAGGATGAGATGCCTACATTAGGGGGAATTCATATTTAGATCGTGAAATAATTGTTAGTGAATATCAGAGAAGGATTACAACATGATATCCTAGCGAAGAACATTACGAAGCATGTGAAGAAAGGAATGACATGTAATTTTTGTCTTTGTAGTGGATTTTTTTAATTTGAGGGGTGACTCCATGTCCCAAAGTCATCCAATACTAGAAGATAACTCATGAAGGAGTGTCATGAGTCTCCTTAGGTTGGCCACCCTGGACAACAGAGACATTGGCATTGTTGGAGGGACGATACTTTTGGTAGAATATGCAGAGGGATTTTGAATAGTATGTTCACACTTGCATTGTGTGTCAACAAGACAAGGTGGATACAAAATTGTAGGTAGGTCAATTGCATCCTTTACCAATTCTAGAGAGACCTTGGGTGAGTGTCTCAGTGGAATTTATCTCGCAACTTTCGATGGTGTAGGGATAAAATGGGATTTTGGTTGTGGTTGACCGGTTTTACAAGTATGCAATATTTATTGCGACGAAGGTGTCTGGTAGTGCAAAGGATGTAGTGAATATGTTTTTCAATAATGTAGTGAAGCATTGGGGTCTTCCTTTGAGAATTGTGTTAGATTGCGGTATGAGGTTCACAAGCAAGTTTTGGACTGAGTTGTTCAATCTTGTGGGGATGAAGTTGCTAAGGAGTTCAAGCTACCATCCATAGATAGATTGGCATATTGAACGCATCAATGAACTCTTGGAGGAGTACTTGGGACACTATGTGCAAGAAGATCAGACGAATTGGAAAAACTTGTTGGATGCTGCACAATTAAGTTATAACTTGTAGAAGAGTTCAACATTGAGCTACAATTCATTCGAGTTGGAAAACAGACAACAACCCTTGAATCTACACTTGGTGACATGAGGATACTATGGGATGACTCCATCCACCTTAGATCTCACTAATGTCAGTTTTAAATGATAAATAAATAACATAATGTCGTATAATTAATAGTAGTCATATATAGAAACATGCTCCAAATAAACAATCAGACTAGGGCCTTTCCATTGGGCACCTTTACCCCACATTGAAGATACACAAAAAAGGGTTTAATGAAAGATGCAAAAGAAAATTCTCAAATTCTAGTGGGAATAACACGACACTCCTTGGCTCTGAGGAATAACATAATATCATAAATAGTCAAGAGAATGGTAGTCTTTAATATTTTAGATAAAAAATAAAACATATTAGGTATTTAGATGAGGACAAAAGTATTCGTGAAAACATATTGACGTATTCACCCAAATCCAACAGTTCAACTTGAGTAACATAATCCCTTTCACAATCTTGATTTCTGATTAGGATGCTCTTCATTACTAACCAACATCCATGAATGTTGAGCCCATTTTAAATCATTTAAATAAAACATCTCACCTTGAACCTTGAAAACCACCCAACACAAGACATATAATTATAGCATGTATTAAATAAATCACTGCTTGACATATAATTCAGAGAAAGCAGTAAAGAAAATACTGAGAATAAATTTTCAATATAAATCTTTATTGCTGAAAAAAAAAATCATACAAAGATTACAGTCACTTAGGAGGAAGAGTCTTTTGTAAACAAGAGAAAATAAATAAACTAGAAGAAGCACAAAATTTCCAAATAAAGGTAATGAATCTGTCAACTCATTCCTTGATCCGATGTGGAAATAATGGCCCTGTGGGCTCTAAGTACTTTCAACCTCTCTATTGTGATAAAATTGCCCCCTACTACCTCTTCAATACTACCTTTTATCCTCCTTGAATGTTGAGTTTCGATTTTCTTTTCTATAACTGAATTCTATAATTAGAATGTGTTGGTTGAACTGGCTTAAAATGGTTCAACACTTTATGAATTATATGTCACACCTTTCTCATAAATTGAGAGATTGTGTTTCTATCTAACATCCAACAATCCTTTCTAATATGCTAGCATGATAGTTGTCCTACTTTATTGAGCAAAGGGGAGGACTTTCAAAAAGGTATCTCTAAAGAAAAATGTTCCATAATATTGAATATTATCATAATTTTCTTGTAATCTATCATATGTTAACCCATTTCTCCAAAGACAAAAATGTTTCAAAAATTAGTATCTCTTCCACTCTGTGGCAATAAGGAATGTGTAGCGCTAGAATTTTTGCAAGGACACAACCATTCTACTTTCCTCAAATTAGCTCAACCTGTCAATTCCAGTTTTACCAGTGTATTAGGCAATGTTCCAACCTCCTCCAAAGAATTACACTAGTTGAAATTGAGATGCCTCAAGTTGGGGAAAACACTTTGTAACATACCCGAAACAATAAACCCAAAAAGAAACAATTTTTCTCTATGCTTTGATCTGAAACGTACCCACTGCCCAGGTACTTCTAAATTTACCGTCTTGGGCCGATTCAAATTTCATATACCAATTAATTATTAAGAAGCATGAAAGAAATACATGCAATAATCAACATTCATGATACCATAAAAGAAATGAACCATATGTCATGCACAAAAATAACTAGTAAGAAGGCATATTATAAATACATATCTCAAAGATAATAATTAATATGCAGTGGAAATAAATATACAAGAAAATAAACACATGAAAAAGAGCACTTATCTTTAATAAAACCAATCACCAACTAGATGTAGACCAAGGAAGTTTCTCCCAACCTTAGATATTATTGTTCCAAGTCTCAACAGTAGGTCACCCACGAGTCAGGGCTATGAATCCACAAGGACGGGTCTCTGACTGACACTTAGCTTCCCAAACTAGTCAACAATCAAGTTCCTACAGGTTTCTCAACACACAATGAATCCAATTCACCAGTTGTCTTTCCCTTCAACTTTCACCACCAATATAAAATGAACCCCCTACACTACCATGCAGTCCCTTAGGTTGTCCACCTCTTTCCAGGGCTCTAGTGCTTTTGGTCAGGAAATCTCAATGCTGGAAACTCTTTGGATTCTCAACTGTGGACAGTTCTTTCTCAACTATCATTATTCTTATGCCCACATGCATCCCTCCCTTTCTAGAATAATTAGTAATTAATTATAGCCAACCAACCATGGCTTCTTGCCTTCAACAATTTGTTTTCCCTTCCCCATACAAAACCAAGAATGAAAAGAAGAGTGGTTAGAGAGGAACGACTCCAAAAATGATTTGAGTAAGGATGAATGGTCAATCCCCAAGACAATTAAGAACGAGGTTTAAATATCAAAAGCATAATGTGGTCTTCCCCCAAGAATCTCATGTAACCCCCTCTTTCTCTACAAAATTCCAAGGTGGGTAAAATAAAAATAATTTAAAAATGTAAAGGCTTATCCCTTCAACTTTCCCCCTCTCTCGTGGAATCATAGCCCCCTATAACTCTTGTCCTTATTCATCTCGCATCTAGTGATGTATTTTATTATTAATAATCATCATTGTATTACATTTCCTAGGCACTTCAACCTCTTTCAATTGTTCAGGCACTCCGACCTTTCATCCAATAAAAAAAATAAATTATTAATTTGGGGACTCAAAAATGGGGTATTACATTCACCTCCCCCTTATTTTGGCACTGTCCTTAGTGTATACACAAAACATAAATCAAAATTTCAAAATTCTTCAAAAAGTAGTAAAGTACTATGCACACATGGCATCTTCATGCTCTCAAGTAGCATCTTCAGGACCGTAGTAGGTCCAATGTACTTTTACCAGTTCCATGACTAAATTCTGGAGCATTTTGACTTTTATGTCCAATATGTGCACCAGTTGGACCTAAAATTCTCCTTTTTGCTCCACCCAAATAAAATTTCAATCAATAACATGGTTAGGATCATGCACATAATTTTTCAACAAAGAGACATAAAATACAGTATGCACATTCATGGAGGAAGGAAATGAAAGCATGTATGCAACTGGACCTATTCTATCCAATATCTCAAATGGACCAAAAACTATGGTTGCTAGCTTTGTACAGCTTCCCAACTTCAATGAGCTCGTCTTGGGCTTCACTTTCAAAAGCACATTCTCTCCCACTTTAAATTCTCTAGTTGTCCTATTCTTATCTACATAATTAGTTTGTCTATCTTGTGTTGCTTTCAAATTCTACTTAATTTTAACCATTTGATCATCCATATCCTTAAGAAATTCTAGCTCAAGTACTACTATGTTTGTTTGGTTGTCCCAACTCACTGAATTATTGCATTTTCTACCATACAAAGCTTCAAATGGGTTCATCTTCAATGAAGCTTGATACCCATTATTATAAGAAAAATCAATCAAATGCAAGTAATCTTCCCACTTAGATGGTTTATCCATCACATACATTCTCAACATGTCTTCAGTTACTTGGTTGACTCTCTTTGTCTGCGCATCTTAATGTGGATGGTATGTTGTGATAAAGTTCAAATTTGTACCAAATCCTTTAAATAATCCCCTCCAAAAATTTGAAGTAAACTGTGTATCTCTGTCTGAGACAATTGTTTTAGGTATTCCATGCAACCTAGAAATCTCCCTCATGTAAATTTCTACAATATTAGTTGTTGTGTAAGTCATTTTCACAGGGACAAAATGAGCAGTGTTTGTCAACTTATCGACCACTACCATTATTGAATCATGTTTCCTTAATGTCTTGGGAAACTTAGTTATAAAATTAATGGTTACCACTTTTCATTTCTTCTCGGGAATTGGCAATGGCTATAGAAAACCCGCTGAGTTTTTATGCTCATCCTTCACTCTCTGACATTCCATGCATCTGGAAATGTAATCAACAACATCCTTCTTCATCTCAGACAAAAATAATTGGATTCTTACTGTTGCAATTGTTTTCTAGAAATCAAAATGTCTGACATATGGAACATTATGCATTTCTTTTAACACCAAATTCCTAAGTTCTTCAGAACTAGGAACATAAATTCTATTTTTATGCATAAGTAATCCATATTCCTTCATCTCGTACTCTTTAATTTTTTGTTGTATATTTTCCTATTGTAAATTTTATTTTACCTGTAGGTAATGCTAGTTTGTAACAACAACATTTAAAATTATTATATTTAAATCTGACTGATGCATACTAATGGGCGTAGCATGCATGAGATGTACTCTTTTGCAGAGTGCATCAAAAAATTTGTTTTCCTTTCCTTTGATATGATTGATGTCAAAGTCATACTCACTTAAAAATTATATCCATCCAGTTTGCCTGACATTTAAAATTGGTTGCTCAAAAAGATATTTCAGACTACTATGGTCTATCCTTAATTCAAATCTCTTTCCCATGAGATAATGTTCAAATATCTTTCCCATGAGATAATGCCTCCACATATTCAATGCATGAACTATGACAACAAGCTCCAAATCATGTGTGGCATAATTCCTCTCATGTTCTTTAATCTTTCTAGACTCATAACTAATGACATATCCATTTTGAGTGAGGACTCCACTCAATCCTTCTTTGTATGCATCTGTACATACCACAAAACTTTCATTTGGGTCAAAAATCTTTAAAATAGGTACACTAGTAAGTTATTTTTTCAAAAAATTAAATTCTCTTCACACTTTGTTGTCCATTCAAATTTAATTCCCCTCTTTTGTAAAGAATTGGTGGGATTAACAATCTTAGAGAACCCTTCTATAAATCTTCGGTAGTATCCAGCTAATCGCATGAAATATATGACTTCTAAAACATTCATGGGTGCGGGCCATCCTCTAATGGATTCAATCTTCTCTGGATCCATTGTTATGCCTTGTTCTGAAATAATGTGCCCCAAATAATGGATCCGTTCTTGGTAAAAAAAACACTTGCTAAGCTTGGAATACAACTGATGTTCCCTTAGTACTTGCAATACCAACCTCAAGTGATGTTCATGTTCTTCTTCTAATTTAGAATAGATAAGTATGTCATCCAAGAATACAATGACAAACATATCCAAATAATTTATAAATGTGTCATTCATCAAGCACGTAAAGACATCCGGTGCATTGGTCAGTCCAAATGGCACCACTACAAATTCATAATGTCCATACTTGGTTCTAAAGGTTGTCTTACTGATGTCTTTGTCCTTGATTCTTCCCTAGTGGTATCCTAATCTGAAATCTATCTTTGAAAATGTATTTTCTCCTCTTAGCTAATCAAAGAAGTCATCAATTATGGGTAGAGGGTATTTGTTCTTCACAATGTATTTATTCAGTTGTCTAAAGTCAATACACAACCTCAATATTCCATCCTTATTTTTAACAAAGAGTATCAGTGCTCCCCAAGGTGAAACACTTGGGCGTATATACCCTTTCTTCAACAATTCCTCCAGTTTCATTTGCAATTATTTTAATTCGGGGTACTCATTCTGTAAGATGTCTTTGATACTGGGGTAGCTCCTAGTACTAAATCAATAGAGAATTTCATGTCCCTCTTTGGCGATAATCCTAGTATTTCTTGGAATACATCTTCAAACTCTTTCAATACTGAATAATCTTCAAGACTTGAGATTTTGGTATTTTTTGGCTCCTCCACATGAGTTGCATACAATTGACAACATTTCCTCTAACATCTCTTATGTTGTAAGGTTGAAATTTCCCTTATAGAAATGGGTCTTGGAATTCCTTTCACCAATCTTTGTTTTCCTTCTTCACCAAGACATGTAAATGTCTTTTCATGGCAATATAGGACAGCATGTTGTTTGTCCAACCAATCCATTCCGATTAGGATATCATAAGATCCTAACAATATGAGAATTATATCAACAATTGTATTTACTGCATTCATATTTATTGGACAACCTTTGATTGTCTCATTGATCCTTCTTTTGGTTCCAGTGGCTAGCTAAACCAAACTTGATTTTTCAATCTCACTTCTCTCCAAATATACTATGTACACTATTTTAGGATTGATGTAACAATGACTTGCTCCAGAATCAATTAAAATAACAACAGATTGATTAATGATCTTACCTTCCACTTCAATCATATGGGATTGGTGTTTTGTGTATTAATCTTCTAAGGCTGCATATAGTCTTGGAATATTTCTACCCATGTATTATACTATAGTATCCTCTTGGATGTTGTGCATGGTCTTCATTTTGTCTTCTTTGTGAGGGAAATCCTTATACATGTGATCTTCTTTCCATCCCCAACATTTGCTTGGTCTTCTTCCCCTTTTTTCCAAGGAGTCTTCCCTCTTGGATTCATTCTTAGCAAACTAATATGTTGATATTTATTAGGGTTGTTTATGCTGAAAGAACATTTGAATCGTTTCTTTCTCTGATCATATTTCTCCTTCTTGTCCCTCCAAGACTCCTGCAACGAGTCTTTACCCTTTCCTTGCTCATACATATACTTATAATTTCTAATGGTCTCTATCAAAGTTCTAAAATCATCATATTGAATCTTCTCTTTATAAAATGATGTCAGTCCACTTAAAAACCTTTGTATTTTCACTTTCTCATCCTTGAAAAATCCCACATACTTTAACAATCCCCAGAATTTATTTTCATATTTTCCCATAGTCATGCGTCCCAACTTGAGTTCAAAGAAATCTTGCATTTTATTGTCATAGAAGTGCTTTGAAAGATACTCTTTAAAATATCTCTTGCACTACTTCCAAGTAATCATACTATGATTAATTCTCAACTTACTTCAACTGATCCCACCACATAGCATATTTTCCATGCAAATGGTATGTGGCAATTTTGGCTTCTAGGTTAGATGAGTAGTTATGCAACTGAAAATACTTCATAATTCCAAGAAACCATGATTAATCGTCGTCTTCCCCTTCTCTTTCACCATCAAAGGGTGGTGGCTTAAGATTCCTCATCTTCCCTTGAAAATTTTCCAATTCATGTCTTCTTCTTTGGTGCCTAACACGAGACACTTTTGGACTACTTATGGAGTCTTTAGATGCATAAAATTTCCTGGTTGAGTAAAGAGATAACTGATGTCTATGATTTTTGCTAGCACTTCTTGAATGACTGGATCTTCTGCAGTTATCTCTTCTTTCATGTTGTCTTCCTTATCCCCCTTGTCATGAGCATGATCTATTCCTTGTTGTCTTCATAGTTTCTATTAATGTTTATGGCTTCGCTCTACTCCCATGTCCATTAAATTTTGTCTCTACATTAACAACACTAATATTTTGACCTTTGACTTCTCTCTCACGACTGAAGGCTCCATCTCCTTCTTCCATATCCCAAATCTGCATTCTTAGCTTGAACTAATATTTATATCTCCTAATTCTACAAAATGTGCAAGAAACCATTTTTGTTAGAATTATGCATATTATAGAAATTTTGTCAATTAATGTTACATGCCATTTTTTTGTTTAGTTCATGAAGAATTATATCATAATTCTCTAAATTCTAATAATTCTAAATTATTCTCTTAATCATTTTTCCAATGATTATTCCTATGTCTCAATCCGATCTCTAAGATGAAAGTTTTGGCTTTCTGAAAATCTCACGTTCACCCCATTTATACACTCTCTCCACTGGTGAAATTTTATTGAAAGGCTAACTTATGTAAACTGCAGAAGAAAATATGTCAAGAACTAGAGAAATTTTTGTGTAAGACGTAGGTAATAATAATGACAGGGAATTCAAAACAACCCTCATATTTTCAATCTGATGCTTCAATAAAAAACTGCAACAATCTGAAAATGACAACTTTGTCATTTTTCACCCCTTTTTTCCAGACTGGATTTTTTTAGCAAAACTGACTATCTCTCAATATGTGCACTTCTGGAAAAATTTCACTAAACCAAAGTCTTGATGCATATATAAAACGTTGACTGAATAAAATTTTCTATTTTTTTTTTTTATCTAGGGTCACTTTTCCTCCAAAAATCCCAAAAAAGTGGCTTGTAATAGTGAATTTTGGCCTATTTCGGCATCATCATTCCAATCCCCTTAAAATTTATTCAATTCCTTAATGGATTAATTTCATGTCTTCTTTTTGGACTCTCTCTAAGAATTTCAACTTAATTTGGATCTCTGCTAGTTATATGGACCCAGATATTTAAAAACCATTATTTTTCAATTTCTAACAAAACCAAATAGAAATAAATAGTGGCCCTCTCTGACACTTTTGTAGATCTCCTCTCTATGGAAAAAACCCATAATTTTCATCTCAATCTAATTTAATATGCTCAAGTTATGGCCAAAATAAGAAAATGGCTTCAGATTTGGTTTGTTCTTTTTACACTAACGAACATTCTTGCCTACATGGCAATCCGCTAACGTGCTTGATCACCTCGCAGTGATGTGGCGTTGACATGGCATCGATCACTGGCCCACCGGTCACCGGGGACTAGTTCCCTTGCTCCTGACTTTATACACCTCTGATCCCAATCCACCGGGCCAACTTCCATACTCTCATGTCCTCGACTCTGGTCCAGTCTGGCAACCAACCCACCATCCCACCAGGCTCAACTTTCATACTCTCCCATCCTCAACTTCGGTATGGTCTGGCCACCACGCCACTAGCCCACCGGTCTCAATTTACATATATCTCACCGTGATCTGATGTTGGTCTGGTCCGGTCCACTAGCCCACTAGGGCATCGAGCCACCAACCCACCACACTTAGACTTCCATATACTCCCACTAATCAACTCTTGTTCGGCCCACCGAGATTCTGCATTCAAGCTTGCATCCAACTATTGACCCCGATCCGATCCTATCCATTGGGACAAAATTTTACATTGTGTGCGGGCTCTGCAAGGTTTCGTGGCTCTCTGTGCTTCACGCACAAGTGACAAAGGGTTCTCTTTTTTCTTATAAACCATTCATTTGGAATCTTCCCCATGAATATGGGATAAATAAAATGTAACACCATCACAAATCAATGGCTCTAGATCCATGCAAAGAACAGATGTATCACTGTTGTGCACTATTACTCCAAGAGACAGATATGTCAGTTATGAAGCCCAAATCGAGCAAGTGAGGCCTCGATGAAAAGACAAGGTCGTGAAGAATCGCCTGAGCAAGGTTTTCAGGGATGAAGAGAAAAGTTTAAACCATAAAAACTCCCCCTCCATTGCTGTCCCATAGCCATTAATTTCATTCAAAAGAATAATGTGCCTCCAACAAATTTTGTCTTGGCATGTAGCACGCCCCTTCAAAGGCCTAGTGTTGTAAACCAATCACTCTGATACCACTCTATAACACACCCAACCACCGACAGACTAGGCCATGCTACTTCAAGAACGCACTTCTTGGACTGATTTCAAATTTTTGGTACCAATTAACTATTAAGAAGCATGAAAGAAACACATGTAATAATCAAGATTCATGATACCATAAAATAAATGAACTATATGCCATGCACAAAAATAACCAACAAGAAGGCATATTATATATACACATCTCAAAGATAATAATTAATACACAGTAGAAATAAATATATAAGCAGAGAAACACATGGCATAAAGCACTTATTTTTAATAAAACCAATCACCAATTGGTTGCAAATCAAGGACGTTCCACCCAACCTTAGATAATGTTGTTCGAAGTCTCAACAACAGGTTACCCCCGAGCTAGGGCTATGAATCCACAAGGATGGGTCTCAAACCGACACTCAGCTTCCCAAATGTAACGTCCCGGGCCATCAACCCACTTGTCGGGAAACGCTACTTCGCGGAAACATTCTCATACTTAAATATATAACATACATTATTTATAAAGAATAAGCATTAAATCAAATTAAGACATTTGACATGGATTTATTGCTGTCATACAGACTTAAACAAAATTTGACAACAATTCAAACTAGCAACATAATACATGATAATATTATAAGTATCACAGAACATGCATTTTAATTAAGTATAGAATTAAAACACATAATGATACTTATCTTTGAAACTGTAATGCAACACCAACTGCGTGCAGACCTTCCAGGAACCTCCCATCCTTATACCACATTGCTCATCACTCTCAGCAGTAGGTCACCCCCGAGCTGGGACTAAGCTCCATTGGGCAAGGGAATCCTAGGCTAGGCAAGGTCAACGGAAGACACACAGTTTATGAGGAAGGATTCTCTCCCAGGAGCCACTTATGCCGACTGCTCACAGACTCTCATTCCCCACATACCTGTCCCACCCCAGGAGTATATACCTTCACTGTCACCAAGACAGTCCTTCGGCTGCTAAACCTCCCTTACATTGGGATTCAACAACAGACCTGACCAGAATTCTCCGAGCTCTGTGGTAGCTACAATACTCTTTCCAGGAGTTTTCAATTCCTCCGCGCACTCTCTCACCTGGAGAGAGTTTCTCACAGGCCTGACAACCTGCTTCTTCAACCACAACCACCCCTCTCACCTGGAGAGAGTGTTTCACATAGGCCTGACAACCCGCTTCTTCAACCACAACCACCTCTCTCACCTGGAGAGAGTGTTGCACACAGGCCTGATAGCCTGCTTCTTTAGCTCCGTTCCAGCACAAGGAGGACAATAAGACTCAGCAAGGAATGGATGACAGTAGCCAATCACACTCAGCCAAGGGACTGTGTGGCCATAACAACCCACAGTTATAACACTTACGACATAGACAATTGCTCAGGTTTCACAGAAGATGCGGGTCGACTTCAGAGGTGCGTGGCTATGCAGAGGTCCAGTGTAGAGACAAAATGGATCTCGGGAAGGATTCCAGTGAACTCAGGCGAAGTATGGAAGATTCACAGAACGACTCAGGTGACGGATTTTGGGTCTCAGATGCATACGTGAACATTGCAAAGGAGGAATACAGAGGCCACAGAATTCACAGGAATACACTAGTCGACTTCCGGTTCTCGTTTTCAGGATTGCGTGATAGGAAAATTAAGCAAAGGTCGTTCACGGACTCCAAACGGTTTAGACAACCGATGGCAGAATGGAGGACAACCCCCATCCCGACTCAATTCTTTGGTTAAATTGCATGTGCCTGGGCCGACACATGTCGCCCATGAAGCTACATGCACTCCATCAAGTACACGTTCTCTTTTTGCACATGTTGGAGCTGCATGTGTTGCCCCTCCGAGGACTTAGGATAAAAATAACATGTTTTTCACATAGCTTTGGAATAATAATAAATTATTATTCAAGGACTTAAGCCCTCAAGATTAGCCCCTCTTCCAACCTTTCATCCCCCTCTCCCTTACCCTTTCTATGGAAGCTTAGTCCCCCGTCACTCTTTCTTCGTGGTCGGTGGACACACAACGATGTTTATATATTATTAATGTTTCGCATATTACATTTACAAAAACAGGCTCCTGTCCTTTGACATTTAGGCTCTCCGACCTAATAAACACATAAGCCTACTAGCTTATCAATACTCGGCTGACCAACCTACAAAACATGATTTACAATTCATAAACATGATTACAATTCATAATATAACTGGGGCACTACTGGGGTATATTACACCAAACCAGTCAACAATCAAGCTCTTACAAGTTTCTCAACACACAACAAATCTAGTTCACTAGCTCTCTTTCCCTTCAGCTTGCACCACCCAAAGAAAATGAACCCCCTTCACTACCACGCAATCCCTCGGAATGTCCACCTGTTTACAAGGCTATAGTGTTTCTAATCAAGAAATCTCAATGCTGGAAACTCTCAAGATTCTTAGTTGTGGACAATTCTCTCTCAACTTCCATTATTCTCATGCCCACTGGCATCCCTCCCTTTCTGGAATAATCAGTAATTAATTACAGCCAACCAACCATGGTTGCTTACCTTCGACAATTTTTTTCCCTTCCTCATGCAAAACCGAGAAGAAGAGTGAATTAGAGAGGAACAACTTCAAAAACGGTTTTTTGAGTAAGAATGAATGACCAACCCCCAAGACAACTAAGAACGGGGTTTAAATATCAAAAGCATAATGTGACATTCCCACAAGAAACTCATGTAACCCGTTCTTTCTCTCCAAAATTCCAAGGTGGGTAAAACAAAAATACTTTAAAATTTTAAAGGCTTAACCCCTTAGCTTCTCCCCTCTCTTGTGGGATCATAGCCTCATATAACTCTTGTCCTTGTCTGTCTTGCATCCAACGATGTATTTCATTATTAATAATGATCAAAGTATTACATTTCCTAGGCAATCCTACCTCTTCCAATTGTTCAAGCACTCCAACCTTTCATCAAATAAACAAAATACATTATTAATTCAGAGACTCAAAACCGAGGTATTACACACTTGTATCAAAAGATAATTCCAATATTTCTAACAATTCCCACATTTTGAAG
>JZKD02S0388050.1:0-10327 GCA_000966675.3 Picea glauca
ACGTTCTGACTTGACCCTTCAGTTGAATTTTTAAATCTATAAAGAATCCAATTCCGAGCTATGGAAAAGAGGAGAGAATTCAAATTTGAGAGAAAATTTACTCTGGAGAAATTATGACTTCATTATTGACTCTACATCCCTTTGTCCTTAAAGTTTGAACATAGTGTTCAACCCCCAAACTCTTCCCTTATTGATGGATAACCTATTTGTCTCCCTTATATGATCTTGCCTTTCATGGAGGATTGAAGTGGTGGAGGCCTAGTTGGAAGGAACTCAGTTTCTTAGTTCTGAACTGTGCCGACACAGAAGTCTGTAATGTTTTCACTTCTGCTGATCATTTATTAATAGAAATACTCCTTTCCTGTCGAATTGATATCTTACAAATATATGTGTTATGGTCCATGGGCATGTTTGTTTTGTATATTGATGGATTATGATATCTAATGTGGTAACCTGTTATATCATCACTATATGATTTCTCTGCTTGTTTGATGAGAACTTGTTGTTGGTATAAAGCTTTGGGTCAAATTTCACAATAGTGGACATCATCAAATGTTTGGACAAGGTAAGCCTTTTTCTTACTTCTATTGCACATTATTTTATATAGTATATGTTGGAATTGAGTCAATTTCTACAGTCATAACTATTTATTGCGGTTCACCCTAACCATAGATAGATTTTCTTCATAACAACCATTGTAGGAAGAAGTAGCGAGGGTAATTGGAGAGATGGCCACTATGAAAGGTAAGGTCAAGAAAGCATCGACTCAAGCAGAGGAAAACAATACAGACTTGACAGTGTAAGGGGTAGAGGAGATAGAAACAATAGAGGCCACAATCATAAAATATGTGGAGGTAGCAAAGGATGACTCTCAAAACTTCATCTCATCATGGAAGAGTAGACAACAGGCCTAAGTGGCTTAGGACAAGCCACAGGTGAGTGTTGGGGGCCTATTGGAAAGGAATTTTTGGAAAAAAAATTGTGTTTTTCATACAGTTATGGGAAGAAATACTAAGTATAATAAAAGTGCACAGAAGAATAAGGAAATACATGGATCATGCAGCTAAGGCACATCCAGGAGGATAATGCATAGAAGGAGGAAAGTGCATAGGAGGAAGACAATGCATAGAAAGAAGAATAAATCCATCAGTGGATAAATAAAGAGTGAGAGAGAGAGAGAATAAATCATGACAAAAGGATGACAACTCAACATTCCAAAAATAGAATAACAACAGAAAAGCAATATGTAGATTGAAAAGAAAAAGAAAGCAGTTGAACAATTAGTTAACTGAGCTGACCATGCATTGTAAGGGGGTATTTTTTGGATGAGCATATTAGGGTTTCTAGCCCTATATTTATGTATAAATATGTAATAGGTTGGGATATTAGGGGTTATGTTGGGTTATGTTCTGTTTTTCTTTTCCATGTTGAGATATATTCTATGAGATGTATTGAAGGGTTTCTCATTGTTTTGTGAAGGATGGGGTTCCCGATGTACTTGGTTCTTAAACGTAACAGTCTACGATGAGAAGAATCAATAAAGGAATTCCAAAGATATAATATTGAATCTTGTGTTGTCTGTATTTTATATGTTTTTCTTATGGATTATGGATGGTTTCATAGTAGATTAGTTTTATCTCATGCTGAATATTTTCAGAATGAGAATAATTATTACAACAATGAAGCATAGATGGATATAGAATATATTGATTATAGAAACCTAAATCATAAGTAAGTTAATATTGATTAAGAACTGAGTTATAAGAACTGGAAGAATAAGAAATAATGAACCAAATGATTTCCTCCAATTCCCTCAATATTGTAGAAGATTGTTTCTCGCAGTCCCAATAGATACCTGGGGCGAGACTTCATTTGTACAAGAAGTTGATTATGAAAGTGTTGATGTCTGGTGGTTTTTTTTCATAAAACATAACTCAAATCTAGAGTCTTACAACTTGTGCACACTGCCAACACTCAAACTAAATGTTTCACCTTGTTGGAAACCTTTGTAACCCTTGTTAGTACCCCTTAAGTAGTACTAGATTAGACAACACGTGTACATGACCATCACTCCCATGTACATTTGTGTATATAGGGAGTCCCCTAGGTCTCATGAAACTATATCTAGATCATTTGATCGATGGGTTGAGTACTATAATGACACCGAGGACAACACTCAAGAAGACTACTCTCTAGTACCTTGGTAATCGAGTAGTAAAACTAAGGGTATAGTCGATATTATTTAATTGGTGGTCTGAGATATTTGGTTGAGTGATACTATTGACCCCACATGTATATCAAATATCTATAGCACAAGGAAAACCATGGTATGTAGGAACCCAGGAAACCGTAACCCTTGGGAATGGAACATAAATGAAAATAAACAGAGGGGAATTTTTTCTATGCAACCTTGCCTCTTGAATATAGGTTGTGAAATTCCTACATAATTTACCTATTAACAATTTGGTCATTCCATTACTACATTTTTCTTCAAGTCAGTGTATAAATATGTAGGAGTATATATTGTTGGAATATTTGCTGTTGTCATTGATGTCAACCCTAGTCATGGGTTTTGGACCGTAAGATTGATGAATGTATTTGGACATGAAGGACAATGCACATGGAGATACAACACACATGGATGGATAGTATACATCATGTTGTTTCAGGTGGTATCTGGTACATCACGTGGATCCTCATGGTTGAGGATAAATGAAATTTTTGAAGATGACAAAGTGAATTGAAGAAGGAAGTACATGTAGGCCCTGAAGATAATTAAAGAACAAAATTAAAAAATAAGAAAGTGCCAAGTCGGCCCTAATGTTAAAAGGAAGTGACATAAATGGTATAAATAAATATCATTATACATTCATTTGATACACAAGTCGAATTTCAGAGGAAATCAGAAGTAAAGAAGGCCGGATTTCAAGGGAGGAAGAAGTCTTTTGGTGATGTGTTCTAAGGTATGTTATTTTCAATTCATCTTACCATTTTCACTATAACTTTTTTTATAGAATGATTTAGATGGTGAAATTTCTATGGTATTGAGAAGACATATCAAGGTACCTATGGTAAAAATTTTATCTCTTGATTCGCTATAATTATGGAGATACACTCCGTGGAAGATAGGGTTTTTGACCAGTTCGGAAGCTAGTCAATAAACAGGGGTTCTGGGTAAAATAGTCACAATGTCTTCATAGAGAATCCAAATGAACTGGGACAAATTTCATTGGAAATAGTACATACTCTAGTTTCTTGTGTGCAAGTTTCCGAATCTGATGTTAAATATTGGGCGTGGGACATTCTGTACAAGTTCGGTCTCCTGAATAAACCAGAATTGAACAAAGTATACCATTCTCTCTATAACGTATTTTTGGGTGGAAGGAAGGGAAAAGGATAGAGATTTAAATCCTCTATTGATATTGGAGGATTGTATCTTCCTCTTGGAGGTTTATCCCTCCCTTTACATTTGTAAGCTGCAACTACCTTTCGAAGTCATTACTTCCCTTGAACAATAACTATTGATTATTTCTCATATATTGTACATGGTGTATTGTGGTGTATTGGTGTAAATCTTATACTATTGTTCATTTCTCATTGGATATATTTGAATGGTTTAAGTATAATTTAATTTTTTTTTTAATTTGTACTTGATATTGATTCACCCCCCTCTCAGTATCAGAGCAGGTTGCCTTCAGAATAGTTTAACCACTGGAAGGAAAATCCTGAGCAAATATGGATGACCATGAGCACATTTCAAATTGGATTCAAAAATTTGATGGAACAAATTATTCATATTGGAGTGATAGAGTGAAAAATTACCTAATATCTTTGGGAGTAGACATTTGGTACTCAGTTGTAAATGGCTATGCAATCCCAAAAAATGCTCCAACTGATCCAAATGAGAAGAATCTTATGAGTTGTAATTCAAAATCCAGACATGTTATTCTAGCAACATTGGCACCAACCATTGCTAGCAGAGTGATGGGCTGCAACACTGCTAAAGAGGTATGGGACAAAATCAAGAGTATCTACAAAGGTGATCCAAAAGTTAAGCAGGTAAATCTTCAACGACATAGAGTAGAATTTGAAAATTTTAAGATGAATGAAAAGGAAGATATTGCAACCATCTTTTTAGAGTTGATGAAGTTGTTAATGCTATCAGAGGATTCGGTGAAGAGCTCGATGAATCATTGGTTGTACAAAAAGTGTTGAGATCACTTCTCTCGAAGTATGATGCTAAGGTCTCTGCCATTGAAGAAACTAGGGACTTGACCAAAATGACAATGGATGAATTACATGGGTCTCTTATAGAATATGAAATGAGAACAGGTACAGAAAGGGACCAGGCAAACAATGAAGCAGCCTTTAAAGCCATAAAAAAGACAAAATACAAGGATAACGACCTTGATGAAGAAATAGAAAATTTTGTAAGAAGGTTTTAGAAGGGAAGTGGAATATACAAAGGTAAGTCTCCTCTCAAATGCTTTAATTGTGGTAGAATAGGACATATTGTTGAAAACTACTACTATAAAAAGAGAAGTCTCAACAATAACAAGAGATTCTACTCCAATGATGATGACATCTCCTCAGATGGGAGTGATGAAGAAGATAATTATGGAAGATAAGTCCTCTTCATAACCCAAGAAACCCATGATGATGATCACAAGAATTATAAAGAAGAAGAAATCATTTTTGAAGAAGATTCAGACGAAGAAACCAACCTTGATTCATTTTGGGGATACAAATACAATGCAGAGAGTGAACAAGAAGATGAGAATCTTGAAAAGTTGAAGCATGTTGAAATTGAAAATAGAAATATTAGGAACACAAACATAATACTAAAAGGTGAATTGAGTAGTTGTGAAGAAGAGAATTACAAGCTTGAAAAGACCATTAATAGCTTGCAGGAACAATTAGAAGATTATGAGAAATTGAAAGAAGAATTGGATCACATAAAGGGGAGCTACTATTGACAATAGAAAAGTTGAAGAAGTTCGAAAAAAAACATTGAAAAATTAGATGAGATCCTTAGCAATCAAAGATATCCAAATGACAAGACAAGACTAGGACACAATGACAGTTTGAAGACAACAAAACAAGATAAGGAAGATGAAAATGATCAAACCAACACTCCAAAACAAGTTGAACAACAAGATAGAAGACTAGAATTCAGAAGGAATGAGACATCAAGAAGATCCTCTCCCATCAGGTATGAAATAAATCATTATGAAGGAAACTACAAAATAATAGACCGTGAAACCATATGGACCATACCACAAAGAAGATCACTTACTCCTAGGTATCAAAATTTCTTTCTTTGACAATGTTATACTTGTGGAAATTTTGGACACAAGGCAATCGATTGTAGAATCAATGAAAGGAATAACTATGAAAGATAAATGAATGGTGAAAATAGTAGATATGGAGATGATCGTAGACCTATCAACATAAATTATAATCCATTTGACCCATTAATGGATCAAAATATTGTATGTTACAAGTGAAATAATCTTGGTCATAAAGCACAAGCTTGCAGAGAGATGGAGGAAGATAATCATATGCCAAATGTTTGTATACCAACTACAACATGGAAAAAGAAAGAAATTACACAAAATGAAAGCTGTCAAATAACATTGGTCACTAAAGAATGAAAAGAAGAAGATGAATGGTTCATAGACAGTGGGTGATCATCTCATATGACCGGAGATCAAATCAAATTTGTCAGCTTGAAGAAAAAGGGTCGAAATGTTACATTTGGAGATGACTTGTCTACTAAAATACTTGGAAAAGGAATTGTAAAGCTTGGAAGTGAAGAAGCAAAAGAAGGAAACATCCTATTGGTTGAATATCTTAATCATAATCTCCTCAGTGTCAGCAAAATATGTGATCAAGGATACACTCTTACGTTTGACTCTCGAAAAAGTAAAATCAAAGAAAATAACTCAGGAAGATTGGTTGCAACTGCAACAAGAATACCAAACAACATATACATCCTAGACATGAGAAAGAGAGAGAATATAGAAGCCACATAAAAGGATTCCAAGGAAGAAAAAGTCCCAAAGACCAAAAATAAGGATGAAGTATTATTGAGTGCCACATGTTCAGGTGGAGCATCCCCAAAGAAGAGAGTTACCTTTTGCCATTAAACTCAGGGGGAGAAGCCCTACCCTTTGCCATTTATGTCAAATGGGGAGAGAAATTGGGATCATGATGATAGGGGGAGCATGAGTGTTTCCATCTATGACAAAGGGGGAGATTGTTGTAAGATTGGTTGTTGTCATTGATGTCAACCCTAGTCATGGGTTTTGGATCGCAAGATTGATGAAGGTATTTGGACATGAAGGACAATGTACATGCAAATACAAAACCCATGGATGGATAGTATACATCATGTTTTTTCCGGTGGTATATGGCATGTCATGTGGATCCTCATGGTTGAGGAGAAATGAATTTTTGAAGATGACAAAGTGAAATGAAGAAGGAAGTACATGTAGGCCCTGAAGGTAATTAAAGAACAAAATTACAAAATAAGAAAGTGTTAGGTCGGCCCTAATGTTAAAAGGAAGTGACATAAATGGTATAAATAAATATCATTATACATTCATTTGATACACAAGTCAAATTTCAGAGAAAATCAGAAGTAAAGAAGGTCAAATTTCAAGGGAGGATGAAGTCTTTTGGCAATGTGTTCTAAGGTATGTTATTTTCAGGTCATCTTACCATTTTCGCTATAAATGTTTTTATAGTAAAATTGCTATGGTATTGAGAAGACATATCAAGGTACCTGTGGGAAACATTTCAACTCTTTATTCTCTATAATTATGGAGATACACTCTATGGAAGATAGAGTTTTTGACCAGTCCTGAAGTTAGTCAATAAACAGGTGTTCCGGGTAAAATAGTCATAACTTATTCATAGAGAATCCAAATAAAGTGGGAAAAATTTCATTGGAAATAGTACAGATTGTAGCTTTGTATCTAATATTTTCATAATCTGATGTTAAATATTGAGCGTGGGACATTCTGTACAAGTTCGGTCTCCTGAATAAACCAAAATTGAACAAAGTCCACCATTCTCTCTATAACTTATTTTTGGGTGGAAGGAAGAGGCAAGGATGGAGAGTTAAATACTCTATTGATATTGGAGGATTGTATATTCCTCTTGTAGGTTTATCCCTCTCTTTACATTTGGAATATGTAGCTACCTTTGGAAGTCATTACTTCTCTTGAACAATAACTATTGATTATGTCTCACATATTGTGCATGGTGTATTGTGGTGTATTGGTGTAACTCTTATACTATTTTTCATTTATCATTGGATATAGTTGAATGGTTTAAGTATAAGTTTAAAAAGGTTTTAAATTGGACTTGATATTGATTCACCCCCCTCTCAGTATCAACATATATGGGGCCAACACTCTTATTTGGGACATATCCCACTAGATTCCTCTCTATGTATTAATAATAGGGGTACCCATCAATTGTAATATTTTTTTATCTATGGACCCACCCACCCTTCCTGAAACCCTTATTTGGAACCTATCCCATTGAGTTCCTATATTTTCACTAATCATGATGATACCCTTTACCATTTATCCTTTTTCTTTGTTAACCCACCATCCCCATTCACTCCCCAATGGCCCACTATCGCAACCAAGACTTTGATAGCCACAACATTTCCTTAGAAAAATCGAATGAGTAGACCAAGAAAGATATCTTTGAGCTTAATTCCAACATTGCTACCATAAATTCTCATCTCCACCAACTTGAAACCATCAATTCCTGGCACACCCCACTAGAATCCCTTCCAACAACATTTGACAAATTGACATCAATGTTTATGCAATCCAAAGATCCTCTCTCTTCTACACCACCTTATAACCCAGAAGTCATTGAATCCTCATGTTATCACTGAAATTTCGTCCATACATGGCGACAAGAACTCAACATCATCAAACAGTAATGAAGTCATTCATGGCACTGAATTAATTTCACAACATTCCAAAAAGGTCAAAAACTATACAAAGTAGTAAAAATTGAATAGTGCTTTACAACAGTTGGGCACGCGCGCACATGCACGGAACAAGAATGTACCATGCGTGCATACGTGCACGATGCGCGGTTGTTGGCGCAAAAACCCGTGCACCTGTTAAACGACGCATTTATTGAATTGGTCGGCCTCCCAACCACTTATGGATCAACTCCCAAGCTGATTTGACCCTCAAATCTGAGCTGAATCCACATGGTAGGATGGTCAAAGACCTAATAAAGCCCTAAAGAGCCTCTTTTCACACTACAAAGGAGTTACACAATAACCCAATGCAATGCTATAAAAATCCATGAAGAAACCTCATTTTCTCAAGGAATTTCATGTAATGTTATGATGCCTAGATTGTTTTAAGGATTCAATCCTTGACAAGACCACTTTGGCACCATTTCATTGAGAAATCCCCCTCTCCATTGAGTGGGTTTGCAAAGGAGTTATTTCATCACCATTTTTATTTTTCTTGTTGTAAGGAGAGCAAGTTTGTGAGGGTCCAAGAGCCTTCCTTTGGAGGAAGAAGAGACTCATAGTCCCCTTTCTTCATTGTGATTTGATTTCATCAATAGATCAGCCTAAAAACATTGGTGATATTGGTATTTTTGTGTTTTGTTATCTCTATATCCATATGCTTATAATTTTAGTTTGTTTTAGTTTAATTCTTGCTTATAGTTTTGTTTTTCTTTCTCTAACTCTTTCCTCTACAGCTGTCATGCTCATCAAGACCCAACTGGGCATGTAAGCACCTCTTATTTGCTCACCAAGGTGACGAAAAGGGTGAAAACAAATTGGCGACCATACTGGGGATAAGGTATCAATTCCTACCTCATTTGGGTTTATTTTTCTCTTCTTTTAGTTTGTTTAACTTGCAGGTGCACAAACCGGCCTCTATCGACCTGCTAATCAGTCAATTCACAAGAGAATTGAGAGAAATCCATCCAGATTTTCTTTCTCGACCGTTTGTCACAGGTGCACGGGTATTCCACCCCACAGACGTGCATCGTGCGCGCATGCGCTTTCGTAACAGACTTTCTCTGCGCGCATGTGCTTTCTGACTCATTTCTTTTCACGCGCCTGCGCTTTGTGCGCACCTGTCTACACTAGGGGCCACGCATTTTGAACAAAATTTCACTTTGTAAGTTCTTTGGATGTGGGGAAGGCCATCTTCCTTCTTAAATATGATGTCAAAAATGTTGTAAAGCCACATTACACTTAGTCCCCTCATCATATAAAGGGGTTAGTCGAGCACACATAAGCACTTAGGAGGATAAAAATAAATTTCCCTTATTTTCTTTTTGCCACATGGATGGCTTGATTTGACTTATAAACATAAGTGGACAATCATATTTAATCACATATAAACTCACATTGGGGACTCGAAGTTGAAGTAACAATTGTTGAGTATGCTCTTCTCTTGCGCCTCCAAGTGATCTTGAGAAACAAAAAAGGATTGTGAAAACAATCTCATCTCCCTTAACAAAAGTTTTAAAACCTTTAGGAGAGGACAACGACCCTTTTTGGGACCCCTCTTAGTTTTATTTTTAAAACAAATTTTAAACTTGTAACAGGCCCATACATGCCCACATGCTACAAAGATAGAATAGTGGTTGAAATTTTTCTTTCTTAGATCAAAACACTAGGAGAGTTTAAAGGTTGGTAACGAGCCCATACATGCCCACATGTTCAATCTAGGATAGTTTCATGCTTTTTCTAGATTACCTCACAATAGGGAGTTAAAGGATAGTAACGGACCCACATGTCCACATGCTAGCTTCCTAGGGATTTTGAATTCCGCAAGGTCGTACCAAAGACATCTAGCTAATTAGGTAATCACACTCTTGTAAGGACCAAGCGAAGTCCACATGCAGCAAGGTGACATCTAATTTACTAAAAATTTGGCATACTTTCACTCACACACAAAATTCACTTCTCACTCACTTAGCTTCTTCTCGAAACATGGAGGTCCAAGTAAGTTTCCTCCAAAGGGATTCCGAAAATACCCCATCTTTTCTTGACAGGACTATCCACTCCCATTGTAAATCAAACGAGGTTGGTTTTCACCCCCAGCCTCACAAAACAACTTCATCTAAAATCTTTCTAAAAAAACTAACTAAGTTTTCCTCCACAGGAGGTGCCAAAAGAAATTTTTAGTCTAGGTAGGATTTCGTGGATAGGCATCCAAACAACTCCCCGTTATCTGGTTCTCACATTTTCAAAACATAGAGGTTGTCAAATAGGGAACTTCAAATCCTCCAAGTCAAGTGTTCCAATCACCATAAGGCA
>JZKD02S0388061.1:0-18385 GCA_000966675.3 Picea glauca
GATGGAGGATCCATAACGCGCTTTAGACTATTCCAACCTCCAATCCTCACAGTTGATTGTCTCCTAATCAGACGGTAGACCAGCCGCACGTCAATCAACCCGAAGAGATATTCCTTCGATACTCCTCCTTGATACCCTTTCGTTGGAAATGTTGATACGGCTATGAAATTCCTTCCCGACGGACGGTTATCCTTGCTTTCGGATACGTTCCGATGGACGGTTATCCTTGCTTTTGGATACGTTCCGATGGACGGTTATCCTTGCTTCTGGATACGTTCCGATGGATGATTATCCTTGCTTTCAGATATGTCCCGATGGACGATCTAGATTCAACATCCACTTCCTTTGTTTGGGGTTCCGCTATTGGACTCCGAGCACCTAGATCCTCTCGACTGTTGATCTATCAGTATCTAACAGTCGCAGATCATTAGCCTTTTCTTAAGTGCGCCAAGTCTTCATTACATGGACTTACACGTGGATGTCATGTGTCAATCTTCTATTCATGGATCCAACTGCCACATATATTTCTCTCATTCATCCATGTCACTGCCACGTGTCCAATCTGCATTCATTGACACCACATCCAAGATTTATCATCTTCCATGTGTCACTCTGATGACCTACCACGTGTCTCTTCCTCGTTCATTGATTTATTCAATTCCGAATAGATCCCAGCTATCTATCGATACTGTACTATGTCAGACTTCCTCTTGTTGTAGGACTCCGATGGTCCTACTCCGGCATTCAATGGGGTGAAAGAATGCGTTAGTCTCTTGGCCTCGATCAAGATCACCTTGAACTCATGTGGACCGTTGATTTCAATTGCTTTGTCCTCCAATGTTTTACCATTCCAAACGTTGGCCTCCAATAGAAGACTGTCATGTGTCTTCTTTTGCATCATGGATCTATGTGTCTCTCTAATCGATTGTCATCATCGATCAGAATCCTTCGTCAGAGTGTGTTACAACTTGGACTCCAAAAAGTAGACTCCGAAACACTTAACGTTGTCATGTCGGATCCCGGACTCAGTCAAATGTTAGCAGTCAATCGACTCCTTTTATCAATCTCATCCGTCGATCAAACTGTTCCTGTCGAAGTACTTCTCCATTTTTTCACTCTGAATGCGCCATCCCGAAAGCACTTTCCACCATTGCTTTGGACTTCAAACTTAGGATGCTTTTGGGCATTGATCTAAATCCGAGATCTAATCTTGAACGTCCATTCTTAACATAGGAATGGGAAATTTTGGGCTCATAATCGATGGTAACATACAACTATCAATCTCAATCGAACGACTGTTGTTTCTCGTCGTCTGTAAATGATATATTCATTGTTTTAACCTCGTCTATGCACAAAGTTTGAATTTCGACTATATTCCTCTTCTATTTTACTTGATTTAATGGATCATTGTTGATCCTATCATAATCAACAATGTATCACGATTCTTCATGTGCACATTCCACTCAATACCTGTACATACGATTCAAGAAGGGAATTCTTCATTGCTTGAATATTTACACCTGCGACATTCAGTCTTGCAGAGATTCAAACACACATAATCCACACATAGATCTTCAATTCATCAACTCTATATAACACTCGAAAAAGAGTTATTTCCCATTACTCGACTGTACATATATTCTACATAGGAATACATAAGGCCTCTAGTTAATGACCTTCCTCACTCTTTGGTCTGATTCCCTATTCAATTGGCCACTCTCCTTGGCCTGGTCTACATTCATTTGGCCACACCTTCAGGCCCGTAGGCTTACAAATTTAATACAAAAGGATTCTGAAACTGCAATTTGTTTCATATCCTAAAAACCCTCATACGAATCCCTAGGATCCACTAAATCCTCAGTCTAGATCCACAATGCACTCAAGAGAGATACAACCAACCCTAAGATCTCTCTAAGTCCTCACAACTCTCTCGAGATCTGCTTAATAAGTTAAATTCAATTACATTCAATAATTTCAACCCATCAACCCTATCCTATGGAATTCTTCTAGAATTCAAACAAAACATAGGAAAATACAAATAATTCAAGAGCCCCTCAGGTCTAGCCAAACAAGGTGTTTTTGGAGGCAGGATGCTCCTATATCAGAAAAAGAGAGGGGAATTTCCAAATTCACCAAGGGAGAGAGCTTCGCATATGGGCCAAAGGACACAAAAAAAGTTAGCGCCAAGGTCATTGGTTCAATTCTAAGAGGGAGAGGTGATTAAATGAGGTGGAGGCGGAGGGGGAAGCGTACCACGTTGATGGGGAAACATCAAGAGGTGGGTGAAGGTGTCCAAAGGCACATTCTAAAGAGAAACTTGCTTGAATAATTCAGGTTTATCTCCTCTACATGCAAATATCTATGAGGAAGAGGGAAGGCAATAGGTAAAGCCAACCTCCCTTCACTTGTGTGAGGACAATGAGGCTGCAATCAATGCAAGGAGGTGGGTGAATAAATCCACTCCTCATTAAATTACTGAAGTAACGGGGGTGAGTGGAACTTGCACCCTCCTTGTGTGCTTGGTAAACTTTCAAGGCCTTCTGAAGGAATCCCAACTAAATGAGCCACAATGGATAATGTAAAGGCATGGGTGATACTAGTTGGTTTGGACCTCCTCCCATCCTTTGATTTGGAGGTGGCCTATTAAATCTACCCCATGATTTGCCTTTTGATCCATTATAAAGGTGTTAGAATGAAGCATGTGGACTCAGGTTACTTGACAAAAACTATGAAGGAGAGATTTTGTGTGGTGAATGAGTATTGCTAGAGTGCATCATAGGGTGTTTAGGAAAACAAGAGAGTCCCCAACCATTGTGATGTTCCCTGAAGTGATTTTTGAAACAACTTTAGGCCTTGGAATGTTTCAAGACTTTTGGATTTATCGTCTGTTTCCATTTCAAGGCCCCATGCAAAGCTCAATGCTTAATATCCAGCAAGGTCCATGATGACCCCCCTGGCTCTTTTGGTGCTTGGAAAAATTCCTGAAAATATTAAAGATTAAAGAGAATTTGCTTTTCGTTCTTTTATTTTGTCGAATTCCGATAAAATGAAATCTTCGAAAACATTTTGAATAATCCTGATTAAAGATGGACTAATTCCAAATTTGATAATTATGTAATGTTATTAATGTTTTTTCAGAGCAAGAAGACCTACAATACTCAGGCCTACCAATCTAGTCTTTGTTGATACAAACTCATGATCCTGACTTATAGTAACATCAATGTTTGAAAACAAAACTTGGCTACCTTAAACAACTTGTTGTTGGTCTGTAAGGGGGAAGACTTCCACTCTTGACCGATACCTCTAGGTCTTGGGTTGTAAACATATTTCCTTACATTTGAAGAAGACGCACACTTAGTTAATTAAACGTAGTTTCAGGTCATATTCTAGGATCAAAGAGGTGGTTTCAACCTTGATATGCATTTAAAAGAAAGCTAGTATCTCATGCTAGTCATCACCGAGGCTTTAGCAGAGGAGTCATGTGTTTTTTTCAAGTAGCTTGCATTAGCCCCATACATGAAGCCAAGATACAAAACCTCAATTGCAATATAAAAATATGGTGTTGTCTAAACATTCGACTTTTTGTACTTTTTCGTTGGAATTCGACGAATTAGATCTTGGTGAAATCAACATTTTTTGTTGTTTAAATTTCATTTTTTAATACATAAATGGATTCAGCACCCTGAAAAACCCTCAAGGCACTCAAATTATATAGACTCAATCACTCAAATCTGGAGTTCCAACAATGTTTGGATGGATTTCAATAAAAATTGATTGGAAAATATGCCCGTAAAAACTCCAAAAAGTTGAACGTTTAGACTATGCTTAAAAATATTAATACCAATAAAAAGATAATAATGGTGTAAAGTTATTGATACCAAATAAAATAAAAAATGTTGACAATAATAAACTTATTTGATAATAAATCGGAGAATGCTAACTCTTTATCTTATAAAAATGGCAAAACCTATCATAACTTAGTTGTCAACCGAAAACGAGTATAACCATCATTGATTACTATCCATAAATATAAGTTGACTCATCATTGTTATTGAAAGAAAAACACACCACCTAAAATACCAACACTTCATCATAATCTAATTTCTCAATTCCTATTAACACTTCTTAACCATCACGTAACCCAATTTTCTAATTACTAGCTAGGCAATATGACATGAATACACTACATGACTACCAAGAGTAACCTTAATTGATTAAAAAAGCACGTACAATTAATTTATATATGGTCTAATCATTGATTTAAATGTTATTGATATATTAAACTAAATCTCAACTATATATTATTATTATTATTATTATTATTATATATATATATATATATATATATAACACTGAATACTATAATATTATCACATCACTGTCTAACAATTTTTTATTATTATACAATAATTATATGAACAATTTTAAAATGGGAACTCATGCCTCATTGAAATATAATAACACTAAAAAGTTATAATACAAGTAGAATTGCAATGATAGAAATGTATATTTTAACTTTAGTTTGTGGTTAAAGGAGTTGAATTTTATATTAGTTTTGATCCAGATTATTTTCAGAACGAAATGAAAGCAGAGATATTACAATGAAATGCACATAAAAATTTCCAGAAACAGAGAAATATTGCAATACATGATTTCTATTAATGAAAGAAATGTACAAGACTGTAAAAATACAGAGTGCAAGACTCGTTAGAATGGTGACAACTTTATCTATGAAAAGAGATGTGACAGTTACGCTCATTCGCAAGAAGATGAGTACAATGAGGCTCTGAAGGCCTTTTTATGATAAACATGAATGCCAAAACCCTAGACATCCAAAAACCTAACCCTAGGAGATGAAGCACCAAAAATCATGTGGGCCCCATTGGGGTAAGTTAGTACATCAACTTCTCGGGGTCGTAACTTTGGCATACAATCTCTATTTTAGGCGTGTGATAGCCTGTTGGAAAGGTCTTTTTGAGAAATACACATTATGTCATCAAACTCTAGCTTTGTCTACAGTTTGATTGTGGAAATCCAAGAAAACATTGTTTAGGGCCCCAAAACGGCCCTGGAAGTACAAAAAGATGTACTAACATGAAAAATTCTAAAATAAGCCGGTTGGAATAGGTGGGAGACCCCCAATATCCACCTGGATGTTGTGTAGGGCTTCAAGACATCCCTGGAAGTGCATAACCCACAGTTACAAATAAATGTCCCCATTACAGAGAAACGTGTTGAATTGAAAACTGTCAAGATGAACCAATTGGACTTTGGAACAAGTGGGTGGCCACCAATATCCACCTAGATCAGTCCTCCCCCTTAGGAAACAATTGTCTCCATTGCGTTGAGTTCCCGAGGAAGAGGGGGAAACGTTTTCTGCATTTGAATCTTGGTGAGTTGTGTGCCTTTTTGGAGAAGTTGTGTTGCTTGGTCTGTGGAAGGCTGTCATGAACCTATTGCTGGCGGGGTTGAATATGTTCCACCAACCTGTTGTCTCTAGGCTTAACGAGGCATTGTGTAGGCACCATCGTAGGTGAAGAAACAATATCTTATTTTTCTTCTGCAATATGCTTCTGCTGGATAGAAGGTGTTGAGGCTGCAATGGTTGCAATGCCCTTCCGTGCATCCTTTGAACAGACTGTGAAGAGGATGAATTTTGCATTATGAGAGATTACCTTGCAACACTATTTTGGTGGAACAGTAGTCAGAACCACCTCTGGTATCCTGTAGAATTGACCCCCCAAAGTAATAATGACACTACAGGGTCAAGACTCATAAACAACATGATGTTTCCACATATATGGTTGACCCAAAATAACATCACATACATAAAGAAGGGAAACATCACACACTACCTCATCCTTGAAGCGTTGGATGCCATAGGACAAGTGTCACTGTTGACTGACACAGAGATCTCGTCCTAGGTGAAGCCACCCGATGTTGTATGGCTGTGGATGTGGTGTTGTCGACAACCCCAACTGTTTGATGACCTCAGCTGAGATGAGGTTCTTCTGGCTGTCACTATCAACAATGAAATGCAACAGGATCCCCTTCACCCACATCTGTGAATGAAAGAGGCGCTCCCCCTCTTCAGGATCTATTGGTTCTTCAGGTTGAATTGTTGTGGTCATGACAATAGCAGTGGGGTCTGCGTCGATGATATTTTTGTTTTCAATATTTTCTGGATCAGATTTTGAATCAAGTTTCGGCTCCTTGTCTTTGACCTCAACCGCCAATGACTGTTTCGAGCAACATTCATCGGTGTTGTGCCAGGGGATTTTCTGGAAGTCGCACCAATTCCCAGTGTCATTCTTTGTCTTTCCTTTACCCTTATTTTCCCATGTCTTGGACTAGTTGTTGGGAGGTTGTTGGTTAGGGTCGTCTTTACCATGCTTTGGTTGTTGCGGATTTGCAAACACGAGCTCCCATTTGTTCTGGGGCCTAAATTTTTGGTCGATTTTGACAACATATCAATAGGCAACTCTGAATGATGAGATGTTTAGGAAATCCATTTCGGTTTGGATGTAACTATGCAAAGCCCCACAGTATTTCAGAACTAGATGTCACTCAGAGTATTTGATACCCAGCTTGGTGCGCAAGGTATGGAAAGTATTTGTGAACTCCAACATTATTTGTCTCTCCTCTTGTTGCAGTGTGGTCCATCTCATGTATTGGTCTACATAGTTATCAATAGGGTAGTATTGTTCCTTGACCGCATCCACACAAAAATACCAAGTGGGCTCAACCCCATATATTCTATATTCCTCTATGGAAATTTTCTCCCAGTAAGTTTCCCACCAATGTTTAACATGGGGGAGAACCTTGAGGAGTGTGAAGGTGATATTTTCCCTATCGAAAAAATTGTGAATAGAGAAATAACCTTCTAGCATATTTAACCATTTTTCTAAGGCATCCGCATCTATCTGACCTTCAAATATGGGAATATAAAAATTAACTTGTACCTTGAAGGGAGAGGTTCCTCCAAAGTGGCCGCTTGATGAAGATGTGCATGTTGTTATCGATAGGTGTTGAAGGATGTGGGAAAAATTACCCATCATTTCATCCCTCTGTCGCGCGAGAGCTTGCTCAAGCAATAGGTTAATAGAATCTTCTTCTCTGTCATTTTTATTTTCTTCCGCCATGGAGGGTTTCTTGGGCATGTGAGAGAGATTGTCCTCAAGAGAGACAAGCTCGAGACCCAACTTGTTATACTCGGACCTCGTCGGGGACATGCACTGAAAAACGATCAAGAGCAACCTGCTCTGATACCACTGATCCAAATTATTTTTGGAACGAAATGAAAGCAGAGATATTACAATTAAATACATATAAAAATTTCCAAAAATAGAGTAATACAACAATACATGATTTCTATTAATGAAATAAATGTACAAAGACTGTAAAAACACATAGTGCAAGACTCGCTAGAATGGTGACATCTTTATCTCTGAGAAGAGATGTGACGGCTACGCTCATTCGCAATAAGATGTGTACAATGAGGCTATGAAGRCCCTTTTATGATAAACATGAATGCCAAAACCCTAGACATCCAAAAACCTAACACTAGGAGATGAAGCACCAAAATTCATGTGGGCCCCGTTGGGGTAAGTTAGTACATCAACTTCTCGGGGTCGTAACTTTTCAGAACCCAAAATTACAAAGAAATGTCCCCATTATAGAGAAACATGTTGAACTGAAAACTGTAAAGATGAGCCAGTTGGACTTTGGAATAGGTGGGGAGGGTGAATCAATATTACCCTTTTTCAAAAATTAACGGTTACTTTTATGTTTTGTTAATTACCACAATATATCAACAATAAACTTGTTTGCAAAATCAATGATATAAATATAATTAATAGAAATTACAAGGCTTTTTTGAAGAATGGTGAAGGACACCAATCCTTTTTAGAGCACCAAATCTAGGAGACACAAATCCCCTTCTTCAGGGAACCAACCCTAGGAAGCACCAAATCCCTTGTTTCTTTAGGGCACCAACCCTAGGAAGCACCAAATCCCTTGTATTTAAGGAACCAACCCTAGGAAGCACCAACTCCCTTAATTTACACTTAAAGGATATGAATCCTTTTTTGCTCCTCCCTTCCACCCTCACTTCATAAGAATCGTCAATTCTTCTACTTGGACTCTATTGTTGTTTTGATCTTTTGATCTCGACTATAGAGACACTTTCTTCTCACCATTCTTTCTCGTTTATATAATCTTCCAACTTGTGTGAGCTATGAAGCATTGTGTCCCTTTGTTTGGACCATCGCACCTATTCATTTTAAATTAACAATAATTTATATTATTATTCAAATATTATTGTGAAGGATTTTAATTCAGTGAGTGTGCTTTTCATAAATCGATTACAGGTATGAATTGATTTCTTTTAACTCGATTCCATATCTCTTCAAATATTGTAGAAATTGAATCCTGCATAGGTGCTTCCTTCAAACCATTTACATGTGACCAACAACGCAAAACCATGGGCTTATTAAATAAGTGATGTACCTAACACCTTATGGCTTATATGTTCGTAACCCATGACGGAGGGCTCGAACCTAGTCCTCCGGTACTTCAGCCTTCAAGTGATTTCTCTCTCATCCAATCTTTCGGAGTAGATACCTCTCACAAGGATGGATCTAATGGTTAGCATGATTCTCGGAACCAAATCAATGTTCAAATTTGATCCTTACACTATCCTTCCATTGCTTGATCCAACATATATGACTTAATCAAACATTGAGATGGACGACCATTATTTACTTCAGAACATTGGGACTTCCAGCCTCTTTAATCTTTCAACCTTTCGGAGTAAATTTAAACGAAGTAGATCAGACGATCAATATTTGTTATTCCATATATGGACGATCCTGGCTTGTCCATAGGTCTCAAAAAAATCGACGACCATGACTTGATCAACCATTGGGTGGACGGTTCTCGTTCACTTCGGGAGTTCGGCGGGCCGAGTAATTGTTGTTCCAATTTCCACTGGAGTTGGTCAACACCGGAGTTGACTGTATCCTAATCCGATGGTTCCTATATTCTGCTTCAGATCAATGGCTTCTGTTACTTTGGGGCTTCGACCTTCGGGTAATTTCATATGTTCTTGGCTCATTTTCGCCGTAGTGGTCAGCGTCAAAGTTGACTGTCTCTTGATCTCACGATCATGTGAGAATCCGGAGGATCTTAGATNGATGGAGGATCCATAACGCGCTTTAGACTATTCCAACCTCCAATCCTCACAGTTGATTGTCTCCTAATCAGACGGTAGACCAGCCGCACGTCAATCAACCCGAAGAGATATTCCTTCGATACTCCTCCTTGATACCCTTTCGTTGGAAATGTTGATACGGCTATGAAATTCCTTCCCGACGGACGGTTATCCTTGCTTTCGGATACGTTCCGATGGACGGTTATCCTTGCTTTTGGATACGTTCCGATGGACGGTTATCCTTGCTTCTGGATACGTTCCGATGGATGATTATCCTTGCTTTCAGATATGTCCCGATGGACGATCTAGATTCAACATCCACTTCCTTTGTTTGGGGTTCCGCTATTGGACTCCGAGCACCTAGATCCTCTCGACTGTTGATCTATCAGTATCTAACAGTCGCAGATCATTAGCCTTTTCTTAAGTGCGCCAAGTCTTCATTACATGGACTTACACGTGGATGTCATGTGTCAATCTTCTATTCATGGATCCAACTGCCACATATATTTCTCTCATTCATCCATGTCACTGCCACGTGTCCAATCTGCATTCATTGACACCACATCCAAGATTTATCATCTTCCATGTGTCACTCTGATGACCTACCACGTGTCTCTTCCTCGTTCATTGATTTATTCAATTCCGAATAGATCCCAGCTATCTATCGATACTGTACTATGTCAGACTTCCTCTTGTTGTAGGACTCCGATGGTCCTACTCCGGCATTCAATGGGGTGAAAGAATGCGTTAGTCTCTTGGCCTCGATCAAGATCACCTTGAACTCATGTGGACCGTTGATTTCAATTGCTTTGTCCTCCAATGTTTTACCATTCCAAACGTTGGCCTCCAATAGAAGACTGTCATGTGTCTTCTTTTGCATCATGGATCTATGTGTCTCTCTAATCGATTGTCATCATCGATCAGAATCCTTCGTCAGAGTGTGTTACAACTTGGACTCCAAAAAGTAGACTCCGAAACACTTAACGTTGTCATGTCGGATCCCGGACTCAGTCAAATGTTAGCAGTCAATCGACTCCTTTTATCAATCTCATCCGTCGATCAAACTGTTCCTGTCGAAGTACTTCTCCATTTTTTCACTCTGAATGCGCCATCCCGAAAGCACTTTCCACCATTGCTTTGGACTTCAAACTTAGGATGCTTTTGGGCATTGATCTAAATCCGAGATCTAATCTTGAACGTCCATTCTTAACATAGGAATGGGAAATTTTGGGCTCATAATCGATGGTAACATACAACTATCAATCTCAATCGAACGACTGTTGTTTCTCGTCGTCTGTAAATGATATATTCATTGTTTTAACCTCGTCTATGCACAAAGTTTGAATTTCGACTATATTCCTCTTCTATTTTACTTGATTTAATGGATCATTGTTGATCCTATCATAATCAACAATGTATCACGATTCTTCATGTGCACATTCCACTCAATACCTGTACATACGATTCAAGAAGGGAATTCTTCATTGCTTGAATATTTACACCTGCGACATTCAGTCTTGCAGAGATTCAAACACACATAATCCACACATAGATCTTCAATTCATCAACTCTATATAACACTCGAAAAAGAGTTATTTCCCATTACTCGACTGTACATATATTCTACATAGGAATACATAAGGCCTCTAGTTAATGACCTTCCTCACTCTTTGGTCTGATTCCCTATTCAATTGGCCACTCTCCTTGGCCTGGTCTACATTCATTTGGCCACACCTTCAGGCCCGTAGGCTTACAAATTTAATACAAAAGGATTCTGAAACTGCAATTTGTTTCATATCCTAAAAACCCTCATACGAATCCCTAGGATCCACTAAATCCTCAGTCTAGATCCACAATGCACTCAAGAGAGATACAACCAACCCTAAGATCTCTCTAAGTCCTCACAACTCTCTCGAGATCTGCTTAATAAGTTAAATTCAATTACATTCAATAATTTCAACCCATCAACCCTATCCTATGGAATTCTTCTAGAATTCAAACAAAACATAGGAAAATACAAATAATTCAAGAGCCCCTCAGGTCTAGCCAAACAAGGTGTTTTTGGAGGCAGGATGCTCCTATATCAGAAAAAGAGAGGGGAATTTCCAAATTCACCAAGGGAGAGAGCTTCGCATATGGGCCAAAGGACACAAAAAAAGTTAGCGCCAAGGTCATTGGTTCAATTCTAAGAGGGAGAGGTGATTAAATGAGGTGGAGGCGGAGGGGGAAGCGTACCACGTTGATGGGGAAACATCAAGAGGTGGGTGAAGGTGTCCAAAGGCACATTCTAAAGAGAAACTTGCTTGAATAATTCAGGTTTATCTCCTCTACATGCAAATATCTATGAGGAAGAGGGAAGGCAATAGGTAAAGCCAACCTCCCTTCACTTGTGTGAGGACAATGAGGCTGCAATCAATGCAAGGAGGTGGGTGAATAAATCCACTCCTCATTAAATTACTGAAGTAACGGGGGTGAGTGGAACTTGCACCCTCCTTGTGTGCTTGGTAAACTTTCAAGGCCTTCTGAAGGAATCCCAACTAAATGAGCCACAATGGATAATGTAAAGGCATGGGTGATACTAGTTGGTTTGGACCTCCTCCCATCCTTTGATTTGGAGGTGGCCTATTAAATCTACCCCATGATTTGCCTTTTGATCCATTATAAAGGTGTTAGAATGAAGCATGTGGACTCAGGTTACTTGACAAAAACTATGAAGGAGAGATTTTGTGTGGTGAATGAGTATTGCTAGAGTGCATCATAGGGTGTTTAGGAAAACAAGAGAGTCCCCAACCATTGTGATGTTCCCTGAAGTGATTTTTGAAACAACTTTAGGCCTTGGAATGTTTCAAGACTTTTGGATTTATCGTCTGTTTCCATTTCAAGGCCCCATGCAAAGCTCAATGCTTAATATCCAGCAAGGTCCATGATGACCCCCCTGGCTCTTTTGGTGCTTGGAAAAATTCCTGAAAATATTAAAGATTAAAGAGAATTTGCTTTTCGTTCTTTTATTTTGTCGAATTCCGATAAAATGAAATCTTCGAAAACATTTTGAATAATCCTGATTAAAGATGGACTAATTCCAAATTTGATAATTATGTAATGTTATTAATGTTTTTTCAGAGCAAGAAGACCTACAATACTCAGGCCTACCAATCTAGTCTTTGTTGATACAAACTCATGATCCTGACTTATAGTAACATCAATGTTTGAAAACAAAACTTGGCTACCTTAAACAACTTGTTGTTGGTCTGTAAGGGGGAAGACTTCCACTCTTGACCGATACCTCTAGGTCTTGGGTTGTAAACATATTTCCTTACATTTGAAGAAGACGCACACTTAGTTAATTAAACGTAGTTTCAGGTCATATTCTAGGATCAAAGAGGTGGTTTCAACCTTGATATGCATTTAAAAGAAAGCTAGTATCTCATGCTAGTCATCACCGAGGCTTTAGCAGAGGAGTCATGTGTTTTTTTCAAGTAGCTTGCATTAGCCCCATACATGAAGCCAAGATACAAAACCTCAATTGCAATATAAAAATATGGTGTTGTCTAAACATTCGACTTTTTGTACTTTTTCGTTGGAATTCGACGAATTAGATCTTGGTGAAATCAACATTTTTTGTTGTTTAAATTTCATTTTTTAATACATAAATGGATTCAGCACCCTGAAAAACCCTCAAGGCACTCAAATTATATAGACTCAATCACTCAAATCTGGAGTTCCAACAATGTTTGGATGGATTTCAATAAAAATTGATTGGAAAATATGCCCGTAAAAACTCCAAAAAGTTGAACGTTTAGACTATGCTTAAAAATATTAATACCAATAAAAAGATAATAATGGTGTAAAGTTATTGATACCAAATAAAATAAAAAATGTTGACAATAATAAACTTATTTGATAATAAATCGGAGAATGCTAACTCTTTATCTTATAAAAATGGCAAAACCTATCATAACTTAGTTGTCAACCGAAAACGAGTATAACCATCATTGATTACTATCCATAAATATAAGTTGACTCATCATTGTTATTGAAAGAAAAACACACCACCTAAAATACCAACACTTCATCATAATCTAATTTCTCAATTCCTATTAACACTTCTTAACCATCACGTAACCCAATTTTCTAATTACTAGCTAGGCAATATGACATGAATACACTACATGACTACCAAGAGTAACCTTAATTGATTAAAAAAGCACGTACAATTAATTTATATATGGTCTAATCATTGATTTAAATGTTATTGATATATTAAACTAAATCTCAACTATATATTATTATTATTATTATTATTATTATATATATATATATATATATATATAACACTGAATACTATAATATTATCACATCACTGTCTAACAATTTTTTATTATTATACAATAATTATATGAACAATTTTAAAATGGGAACTCATGCCTCATTGAAATATAATAACACTAAAAAGTTATAATACAAGTAGAATTGCAATGATAGAAATGTATATTTTAACTTTAGTTTGTGGTTAAAGGAGTTGAATTTTATATTAGTTTTGATCCAGATTATTTTCAGAACGAAATGAAAGCAGAGATATTACAATGAAATGCACATAAAAATTTCCAGAAACAGAGAAATATTGCAATACATGATTTCTATTAATGAAAGAAATGTACAAGACTGTAAAAATACAGAGTGCAAGACTCGTTAGAATGGTGACAACTTTATCTATGAAAAGAGATGTGACAGTTACGCTCATTCGCAAGAAGATGAGTACAATGAGGCTCTGAAGGCCTTTTTATGATAAACATGAATGCCAAAACCCTAGACATCCAAAAACCTAACCCTAGGAGATGAAGCACCAAAAATCATGTGGGCCCCATTGGGGTAAGTTAGTACATCAACTTCTCGGGGTCGTAACTTTGGCATACAATCTCTATTTTAGGCGTGTGATAGCCTGTTGGAAAGGTCTTTTTGAGAAATACACATTATGTCATCAAACTCTAGCTTTGTCTACAGTTTGATTGTGGAAATCCAAGAAAACATTGTTTAGGGCCCCAAAACGGCCCTGGAAGTACAAAAAGATGTACTAACATGAAAAATTCTAAAATAAGCCGGTTGGAATAGGTGGGAGACCCCCAATATCCACCTGGATGTTGTGTAGGGCTTCAAGACATCCCTGGAAGTGCATAACCCACAGTTACAAATAAATGTCCCCATTACAGAGAAACGTGTTGAATTGAAAACTGTCAAGATGAACCAATTGGACTTTGGAACAAGTGGGTGGCCACCAATATCCACCTAGATCAGTCCTCCCCCTTAGGAAACAATTGTCTCCATTGCGTTGAGTTCCCGAGGAAGAGGGGGAAACGTTTTCTGCATTTGAATCTTGGTGAGTTGTGTGCCTTTTTGGAGAAGTTGTGTTGCTTGGTCTGTGGAAGGCTGTCATGAACCTATTGCTGGCGGGGTTGAATATGTTCCACCAACCTGTTGTCTCTAGGCTTAACGAGGCATTGTGTAGGCACCATCGTAGGTGAAGAAACAATATCTTATTTTTCTTCTGCAATATGCTTCTGCTGGATAGAAGGTGTTGAGGCTGCAATGGTTGCAATGCCCTTCCGTGCATCCTTTGAACAGACTGTGAAGAGGATGAATTTTGCATTATGAGAGATTACCTTGCAACACTATTTTGGTGGAACAGTAGTCAGAACCACCTCTGGTATCCTGTAGAATTGACCCCCCAAAGTAATAATGACACTACAGGGTCAAGACTCATAAACAACATGATGTTTCCACATATATGGTTGACCCAAAATAACATCACATACATAAAGAAGGGAAACATCACACACTACCTCATCCTTGAAGCGTTGGATGCCATAGGACAAGTGTCACTGTTGACTGACACAGAGATCTCGTCCTAGGTGAAGCCACCCGATGTTGTATGGCTGTGGATGTGGTGTTGTCGACAACCCCAACTGTTTGATGACCTCAGCTGAGATGAGGTTCTTCTGGCTGTCACTATCAACAATGAAATGCAACAGGATCCCCTTCACCCACATCTGTGAATGAAAGAGGCGCTCCCCCTCTTCAGGATCTATTGGTTCTTCAGGTTGAATTGTTGTGGTCATGACAATAGCAGTGGGGTCTGCGTCGATGATATTTTTGTTTTCAATATTTTCTGGATCAGATTTTGAATCAAGTTTCGGCTCCTTGTCTTTGACCTCAACCGCCAATGACTGTTTCGAGCAACATTCATCGGTGTTGTGCCAGGGGATTTTCTGGAAGTCGCACCAATTCCCAGTGTCATTCTTTGTCTTTCCTTTACCCTTATTTTCCCATGTCTTGGACTAGTTGTTGGGAGGTTGTTGGTTAGGGTCGTCTTTACCATGCTTTGGTTGTTGCGGATTTGCAAACACGAGCTCCCATTTGTTCTGGGGCCTAAATTTTTGGTCGATTTTGACAACATATCAATAGGCAACTCTGAATGATGAGATGTTTAGGAAATCCATTTCGGTTTGGATGTAACTATGCAAAGCCCCACAGTATTTCAGAACTAGATGTCACTCAGAGTATTTGATACCCAGCTTGGTGCGCAAGGTATGGAAAGTATTTGTGAACTCCAACATTATTTGTCTCTCCTCTTGTTGCAGTGTGGTCCATCTCATGTATTGGTCTACATAGTTATCAATAGGGTAGTATTGTTCCTTGACCGCATCCACACAAAAATACCAAGTGGGCTCAACCCCATATATTCTATATTCCTCTATGGAAATTTTCTCCCAGTAAGTTTCCCACCAATGTTTAACATGGGGGAGAACCTTGAGGAGTGTGAAGGTGATATTTTCCCTATCGAAAAAATTGTGAATAGAGAAATAACCTTCTAGCATATTTAACCATTTTTCTAAGGCATCCGCATCTACCTGACCTTCAAATATGGGAATATAAAAATTAACTTGTACCTTGAAGGGAGAGGTTCCTCCAAAGTGGTCGCTTGATGAAGATGTGCATGTTGTTATCGATAGGTGTTGAAGGATGTGGGAAAAATTACCCATCATTTCGTCCCTCTGTCGCGCGAGAGCTTGCTCAAGCAATAGGTTAATAGAATATTCTTCTCCGTCATTTTTATTTTCTTCCGCCATGGAGGGTTTCTTGGGCATGTGAGAGAGATTGTCCTCAAGAGAGACAAGCTCGAGACCCAACTTGTTATACTCGGACCTCGTTGGGGACATGCACTGAAAAACGATCAAGAGCAACCTGCTCTGATACCACTGATCCAAATTATTTTTGGAACGAAATGAAAGAAGAGATATTACAATTAAATACAAATAAAAATTTCCAAAAATAGAGTAATACAACAATACATGATTTCTATTAATGAAATAAATGTACAGAGACTGTAAAAACACATAGTGCAAGACTCGCTAGAATGGTGACATCTTTATCTCTGAGAAGAGATGTGACGGCTACGCTCATTCGCAATAAGATGTGTACAATGAGGCTATGAAGGCCCTTTTATGATAAACATGAATGCCAAAACCCTAGACATCCAAAAACCTAACACTAGGAGATGAAGCACCAAAATTCATGTGGGCCCCGTTGGGGTAAGTTAGTACATCAACTTCTCGGGGTCGTAACTTTTCAGAACCCAAAATTACAAAGAAATGTCCCCATTATAGAGAAACATGTTGAACTGAAAACTGTAAAGATGAGCCAGTTGGACTTTGGAATAGGTGGGGAGGGTGAATCAATATTACCCTTTTTCAAAAATTAACGGTTACTTTTATGTTTTGTTAATTACCACAATATATCAACAATAAACTTGTTTGCAAAATCAATGATATAAATATAATTAATAGAAATTACAAGGCTTTTTTGAAGAATGGTGAAGGACACCAATCCTTTTTAGAGCACCAAATCTAGGAGACACAAATCCCCTTCTTCAGGGAACCAACCCTAGGAAGCACCAAATCCCTTGTTTCTTTAGGGCACCAACCCTAGGAAGCACCAAATCCCTTGTATTTAAGGAACCAACCCTAGGAAGCACCAACTCCCTTAATTTACACTTAAAGGATATGAATCCTTTTTTGCTCCTCCCTTCCACCCTCACTTCATAAGAATCGTCAATTCTTCTACTTGGACTCTATTGTTGTTTTGATCTTTTGATCTCGACTATAGAGACACTTTCTTCTCACCATTCTTTCTCGTTTATATAATCTTCCAACTTGTGTGAGCTATGAAGCATTGTGTCCCTTTGTTTGGACCATCGCACCTATTCATTTTAAATTAACAATAATTTATATTATTATTCAAATATTATTGTGAAGGATTTTAATTCAGTGAGTGTGCTTTTCATAAATCGATTACAGGTATGAATTGATTTCTTTTAACTCGATTCCATATCTCTTCAAATATTGTAGAAATTGAATCCTGCATAGGTGCTTCCTTCAAACCATTTACATGTGACCAACAACGCAAAACCATGGGCTTATTAAATAAGTGATGTACCTAACACCTTATGGCTTATATGTTCGTAACCCATGACGGAGGGCTCGAACCTAGTCCTCCGGTACTTCAGCCTTCAAGTGATTTCTCTCTCATCCAATCTTTCGGAGTAGATACCTCTCACAAGGATGGATCTAATGGTTAGCATGATTCTCGGAACCAAATCAATGTTCAAATTTGATCCTTACACTATCCTTCCATTGCTTGATCCAACATATATGACTTAATCAAACATTGAGATGGACGACCATTATTTACTTCAGAACATTGGGACTTCCAGCCTCTTTAATCTTTCAACCTTTCGGAGTAAATTTAAACGAAGTAGATCAGACGATCAATATTTGTTATTCCATATATGGACGATCCTGGCTTGTCCATAGGTCTCAAAAAAATCGACGACCATGACTTGATCAACCATTGGGTGGACGGTTCTCGTTCACTTCGGGAGTTCGGCGGGCCGAGTAATTGTTGTTCCAATTTCCACTGGAGTTGGTCAACACCGGAGTTGACTGTATCCTAATCCGATGGTTCCTATATTCTGCTTCAGATCAATGGCTTCTGTTACTTTGGGGCTTCGACCTTCGGGTAATTTCATATGTTCTTGGCTCATTTTCGCCGTAGTGGTCAGCGTCAAAGTTGACTGTCTCTTGATCTCACGATCATGTGAGAATCCGGAGGATCTTAGAT
>JZKD02S0388072.1:0-18385 GCA_000966675.3 Picea glauca
CCATTTACGTATTCCCATTGTCCCAACCCTTTAGCCTTTCCTTGTGCCAAAGGAGATTTAAAGCAAAGCAGTTGAAGGACAAAAGAAGAGGAGCCTAGGATCAGGTTCGAGGAGCGGTGGTCGGTCTCAACTTTTGTAAGTTGACTCATTCTAAGTAATAAAGAGAATGCTTTTCCCATCCCAATTCATGAACTATTTATAGTTTGATCAGTATATGTTTGGATTTCTAACCCGTTAGTATATAAGTAGTATGCATGCATAGTTGCTGCTTGTCTTAGATGCAGGTCAGCTTTGGAAGGAGCATTGCGAACAAGTAATCAAGCACAACAGAGGATCGACATGAAACGCCGAGAATGAGGTAGGTTGATATTTACATGCATTTACTAAGAAAAGGGGATTTAAATCTAGGGATGAAGGTAGAAAGTAATTTCTATTCGGTCATATCTGCATGCAAAGTCTGAACTCTATTTGCTAGTCCATAGGGTGTTTTTCCCCAACAATAGAAAGGTGATGGTGTCGTAGTGGAGAGAGGATACAATTTTTACCAATTGGACCTCTGGCTGGTACCTGATGACCAACTTAAGAGAGCCGTACAATTATCTAATGGCCCTCCTCTACCAATTGCATGGGGAGAAAGACTGCTCCAAGTTTTTAGAGGCTTGGATGCCTCTAGATTATACAATAGACATTTCTGGAATAGGTTTTAATTGGGGTTCCATAATTTCCAAACAACTGAACACCTACATACGACAAGCTCAGACACCAAAGGAATGAGAGACTCCATCTTTCTACATGTAATATTATCTATTGGACATCATTTGTGCCAGAAATGTCTTTACTGGAATGAACTTAAGCTGTCACATCTCAAAACTCCCCGTCAATGTATATTTCGACATCTTGTGGGAGAATGGGTACAAGAAATCCTACTTTCTCATCTGTGATAATTTCATCACACGTATTTATTTCTTTTTTTTCAATAAGGAGTTCCCAAGGCTATCATATGAAGCCAAAAAGATTGTATCGAAAGTTGGCCATTGGTATCTAGATGAGCGCGATACCTACATCAAGGTTTTTGATGCCACTGGAGCACCCCATATGTTGCCTATATATGTCCCCAATCGACTAGTAGTAGGGGAGATCTATTATAAAACCATCCTGCAAGGTTACAATGCTACTATGGTAAAGGATAAGAAGCGCGCCTTCATATCTTACAGATTTCATATTAGTTTCTACACGATAAAAGACACTTCTTAGGCCAAACAGGAAGGGTTGAATCAATTAGAGTTCTAATTCTAGACTGGCCACTTTCACAAGAATGACCCAAAAGGTTTAGTCCTGAAGCACACATCACATGTATCTTCCTTGTGGCCATACACCCATGATGGGCTTGAAGATGAGATCTTCACCGAAAATGCTCAAAACTGGAATGAGGTGGTGGCAAGGATGGTTGACCCTAAGGCAACTAGGTTTAAGGAAATGAGTTTGTATGAGCAAGAAAAAATCCTGGAACAATCAACTCAAGAGGTCCTCAGGGCCAAAGAAGAAAGGATAGCCTTCGAATCAGTCGAAGCAGTGGAAGCTCCCCATGAAGCCACCAAAACAACATAGATTTCCCAGGTAACTCCAGTACATGACATGAATTTCCTCGAGGCTCAGGATGCACTGGAGAGAGGGGAACTCATGTATTAATAATCCTAGCAGATGATGAATCGTATGCGGGATAACCCAGACCTCATCAGGATCCCAAGAATTCTGACCGATAGCCTAGAAAAAAGACCAGCGGGGCTAAGCGACCCTGATTTCATAAACCTTGATAACATCAATGAGTCAGATGACCCTGAATCCACAATGCTAATGGCCAGATCACTGGTAGGTGTGACACATCAACCAAAGACGGGATAGGTATCACTAGAAACAAGCGCGCCTAATAATTTGAGTGAGTTTATAAGTATATATAGTGATGATGAGAGCCCAGAGGCATCTCTCAGGACCCCTGTGTGCGTCCAAGAAGAAAAGGGACATGAGAAGACTTCTTCTCCTGATCCCATGGTCCAAACCGAGGAGGTCCCACAAAAAGAAATAGAATCTGAAAGTGTTTCCAACACAAAGAGGCCCGATGCGCCAGAGACCCGAGCAGACCATCCGAAGTACAAATCAGAACTAGATGAGCCAAAGGAAGGATCCCCGCAAAAGGACATTGGCATTTCAATGGCCGATGAAAAAGTAAGAATCGAGTATTTTCCCGCTGCCTCTATTCCTCTCAATACTCAGATCCCTGATAAGTGACAGGCAAAGGATGGGCCTTTGGAGCACAATGAGGAAGTTCAAGAACTGGACCTTGAACAGATATACACCACCAAAAATCTGGGAAACACACTCACATGGGGTGATCACTCGATTCCTGAACCTGTGGACGAAGTAGCCGATATTTATACGATATACTACGATCAAAAGAGGAAGGCCATCATCCAAATAAACAAAAATCAAAGGAGGATCACGTTAGATCACTCCATCCTCATCACTACAGAGGAAAATTTGATAAACACAGAAAATGTCAAAGCATCCGAACTTATCGACATAGGGAAAGCGATCTCGGATGCTACGCTAGATAGAGCTAGAAGAGATGATAAGGATTTGGTCACCACCCTAAAAGAACTAGAAAATTTTCACCACATGACTGAATACTATCAGGGAACCACTTAGACCATGGTATACCTGAGAAATGAGTTTGAAGAGGCTTACAACAAGTTCACAGACAAGCGGCACCTTTTTACTGCAAAGATAGCTGAGCTCCAGGAAGACACTCTCATGGAATTCATGACATGAAAGGATATGGAGTAGTGGTATGAAAGGGAGCAAAAAGATGTAGAGAGAATCAAATACATTGATGCAGGCCAACAGGGCCAAGATAGAGAAGAACACAACATCCAAATGTTGGGAAAAAGTTGTCTTGATTGCATGAAGTGATCAACCGAGTATTAGGCTAAGATGTCTTAGGAACCACACAGGGATAAAATAAACAAATCAATGAAGGATATCAGACTCCCTGAGTTCGTCACCCCCGACGAATTCATCGACTTGTACGACATAGTCGAATCGCATACCAAGCAAGATTCATTATGGGTCAAAGAGCTAGCGAAGGTGACCGACACACTGCCCAAACAAGTGCAACGATTTATGGAGCATCCGATTAGAGCTCAGAATATGCTACATAAGTTAAACACCAATATGGTGAAGTACTAGGTGCATGTGGTGGAGGTCAAAGGGATTTATGCAGCTCTAATGGAACAATAGATATTTCCACGGGGCCAAACCTGTGAGGAGTTGTTCATCAGTTGGTTGGAGTATGAGAAAAGTCACCCTTTCAAGTGATATCTTGAGTTGACTGTTAAAGAAACTGTTAGAATAGGATGCCATGTGGCGAATTTTGTTTTGTTTCAACTACACTTAGCCATTATTTTCAGTTGAATTTTATGTTATAAATAAGAACATCGACCAATTAGTCAGAGGTCGATGGTTACTACAATAAATTCTTTTTTTTTGTTAAGAACTATTTTCGAGTTAGCTTTAATTTAGAAGTCCTTTTGGACCAGAGATGAAGTAATATTTTCATCAAACTACATGTGTGATTGGACGTGGAGAAGAACTATTTCCTATCTTGTTTCATGAATGGATGCTGTAATGAGTAAGAGAAATTAAATCTATTGTCAAGTTATCTGGTGCAATGTTTTGTTGTTCTTTTATTTAATGATGAAGATGAATCATTGTGATATCATGTGATGGATGATTAAGTAGGTGGATTATTTTTCTTTCCTTTGTTTTATCACATATGTGTTTTCTTTCTGATAATTAGTATCTCATACATTAATTGGATACTCACATGGTTAATGTATTATTACTAGGCATGTGGTATAGAATTGTCGTCTGCATGCTTGAGTATTGGGTTATCCCAAGCTCAGCCTCTTCTCCAGTAGTTAAAATTAATTCTATTTTGTTGCCAAGTTGGTTTATACCGACTTACAATCTTACTTCGGTATCACCTAAGAGAAAATGCAAAAAGAGAAATTCCCAACTGAAGGAGATGCCTTCACAAGAAAATGTAAAGCCCATCGATTAATTGGTCAGATCACAAGATCTGGAGAACCATTCCACTATTAAAAGATGCAGAGTCTAATTGGGCCTCGGTGGTGGGTTTGGTTCCTACTGTTGAATCAAGGGATCTAGGACCCGTCAATATAATTGGTGCTAGAAGGAGGGCCTGAGAATGAATGGTTGATTACATATTTTTCATAGTGCTTCAAACATCCTATAGATTCAAAACAACCCACATGCATGGCTAGTCATTCCCAAGACAACCTACACATGCTGAGTACTCCTGAAATGAGTAACTTACCATAGCTTGAGGAAGAAACTTTGTACTCTGACATACCTTATGCTCTTCCTCACAAGGAATTAAATCAATTCAGAAGAATCACAAGAGAATACGCCCAACAGATCGATGTGTTTTCCTTAGCTCCGATACTTCCTTGAAGAAAAAATATAAGTAGACCAGTGGTCGATACTCCCGATGAAGTTTTCATGCACATGGTAGAAGAATTAATATATTTCTCAATCACCAAAATACAAGATCCTCTTGATCTGATACCCGAAACTCTAGTCGACGATGTCTCTGAACCAAACGATTTTTTGGAAGAGGAAGAGTTTAACTCAGAATCTGAAGATATGGAAGGAAACAATGACCATAATGAAGAAAGGGGGAACCCACCACTGAATAATCGACCCTGGTTGGCCATAGACGCTTTGGCCCTCTCGAGACTAGTCCATAACCTTCCCCAAAATCCAGAGAAGTTACTTCCTAAGTTCGACCCAGAAACCTCAGGATTGCCTGAGGATGATATCAAGAAGTTTATACTAGCGATCAAGCTTATGAACGTTCAACATGAAGATGTAGTTTCCAGGTTGTCCCCCTACACTTTTGAGAACTAAACCTCCACATGGTATTTTAACTTACCTGTAGGATCCATAACTAGCTAGACAAAGTTTCAAAAATAATTTTTAGATAAATTTGCCAAAGAAACCGCTACATGAGCTTTGATGGCTGAATTGTTCACTGCCACCATGAGTTTGAATGAGAAGGTTGAATATTTCAATCAAATATTCATGACCATCTTAAACAAATTCAGCCTGAAGTCAAACCAGCTCAGGAATTGCAAATCAAAGTATATGTTCATGCACTCCCAGCTTCTATTTCCATGTTTGTGAAGAGGGCTTCCAAACGAACCTTAGATGAGAATTTTGAATAAGATAAAATGATAGAATTGTAGATGAAAGGGTGTAAATAAGGCCAGGTCTCTTTATTTAAAAAATAAGTTCCACCTCCTCCCAAGAGAGGACTCCTTTTGACTAGACTTCCATGGAAACAAGCGGAACATACTCCCGACAAGGGTAATGGATACATAGAATATCTACAACGCATGGTTAAGAAATTATCAAATGATATCATAGATATGAAGAGAAACGTAGGGGAAAGAAACCAAGGCCAAAGTCCATATAAGCCTTTATTTAAAATAAACCCACCATTCAAAGAAATTGAACCTCCCCAAACTAACTTGAATATCGATCTAGGGAATGTCACATCTGATTCTTTCTGTACTTATCACCAGGAAAAACACTCTGAAAGCGACTACCCTCTGTTGAAACAATTTTTTTTTTTTCTTAAGACTAAAACCTTCCTTTTTTGGGTTTCGTATTTTCATAAAACATAACCCTCGCTTTCATTTTCAAAAGCTCGGTACTGAACTCCTGACAAGCTTTATTTCTTAAAATAATCGAAGGCAAAAATACCAAAAGTATTTAAAAAAATCCCAACGCGCTTTTTGTAAAGTTATTTTTAAAATCACGATAAACTTAAAACCTAAAGGAGTTAAGACTAACTTTTAATTTTTTTTTTTGGGATTTGGGGTTTACTGAGAACATATGTTTTCCTTACATATTGAACCATGAAATCCCGATCCCTGATTTCCCGAAATAATGGAAGTTAGTTTAATATTGATTAATTAATTTACTAATACAAAGTTATGTCCTAATTTAATCTTTTCATGATTTCACAATTTCAGAAATCGGGGTTTATTTATGACATACCTTATGTATCCACGATCCCCGATTTCCCAAAAGAATGGAAGTTAATTTTAAATCCTGATTAATTAATTTACTAATACAAAGTTAAGTCCTAATTTAATCTTTTCATGATTTCTCAATTTCGGAAATCGGGGTTTATTGATGACATACCTTATGTATCCACGATCCCCGATTTCTTGAAATAGTGGAAGTCAATTTTAAATCCTGATTAATTAATTCACTAATACGAAAGTTAAGATTAAGTTAATCTTTTCGCATTTTCGGTATTCGGGGTTCAACGATAACATACCTCTTGTCAACACAATCCTCGAAATCATGAAACTCGAAGTCTCGATTCATAACCTGTGTTTAGATTGAATTAACTCTTTTTTAGAAGCATGATTAATGGTAATTAAACCTCTTAGGTTTTTTCTCATTTGCAGTACCGTTGAATGAAATCTTCCGAATTTTGAATTCAAAAAGCACCAAAATACGACTATATTAATAAACAGATAATTGATAAATGTTGCGACACTAATGTGTATCTTAGAAATATTCTTTGCATTAAATGTAATTAATTACAAGTCAGTTGCGTCAGTGTTTTCGTCATGAAACGAGTTTAAGGCGAATTAAAAGTCTGTGTTCCAAAATCTATGCTTGTTCTGTCTTTCAAAGGTAATTTGTATTTGGCCAAGCTTATACGCTTCTTTTCTGTGACAGGTTTTCCATCTAACATAGAGCTAAAGGCAGCTTAAAAGAAGTCCTGGCCAATCTTCCCTGTACATATCGGTAAATTTTCATTGCAAAACCTAGGCCATTCTAAATTGGAATCTGAAGCAATAGAAGAAGTTAAACTGGTAGATATCGAACACAGAAAGCATGACCCTTATCAATTAGTAAACAAACATTTGAACGTCTTTCAAGGAATTTTCGACCTTTTAGAGAAAGATTCATTGAACATTGGAAGAAACAACTATCCAGGGTTGTTAGGAGAAATTAATATTGGTAAGCATCAATTAAGATTCAAGGAGGATCTAGAATAAATTTAGGTAGAGATCCCACAAACAAAGGTAATCAATGTCCCTCAAATTGACAAATGAATAGTGATGCCGAACTTAAAGTTACAAGCTATTAAGTTCACGAGAAAGATAATCGAAGACTATCTGCATGAACTATAGAGAAAGCTCTTCCTATTTGAGGTGAAAGATATTCCAGAAGCTCCCAGATTTTTGGTGCAGTTTCTGGGAAAATGTATTCATTGTCTTAAAACAGAAGAAGGAAGTTCATCAACGAAGACATAAAGTATTATTTTGAAAATTTCATCATCGAAAGTAATCAAAGAAGTTAAAATAGAAATGTAAACGGTTCAATATTTCACATTCATGTAACTGTTAGTCTTCAGAAGTTAGTTAATCACCAACATAAAAGAATGGTTTGGTGATCATGTATAAATGTAATTTCACAAGACTGAGAAAGGGCTTTTTGTTTTTTGGGAGCCGATTGTATCGGGAGTTTTCCAATTTATTGTGATATAGATAATGCATACGAGATTTTGAATTCTGTCACCTTGAAGCTATGTGTTTCTTTACTCTGTTTTCAATATCTTTCAACATATTTCTTTCCATGTCTTTCTAATGAATGATCATCTATAGTTTAACTCAAAATTCTATTGTAGTTTGAATTTATTTGATTATCTAATCAGTTACAGTTTTTCCTCTGTGATTTCTATCAGCAGTTTCAAGACCTGTAGGTTATTTGGATGGTTATATTTTAAACTTCATTAGAAATCTCATTTTTCTCCTCCTTCTATTATGATATGAGATTCTTTCATGATTAAAGCCTCATATTTTTCAGCAGCGTTACTTTTGTTATCATTCTACTATTCTCAAATTGTTTCAAGTACAGGAAATGGCCTCTAYTGTTATTGTGTTATTATTTTGAGTTTTCAAAAGTCCTTTTCTATTTCATCCTTCAAAACTGAAGCAACAAAATCTTAAATCATTTTATARCTCATTAAAATTTTACTCTCCATGACTGTCCCAAGTAATAGAYAGCCTAACATAGAACCTRGCCTAYAKGATCAAACTAGCATTGCTTTSAACTTATTTAATACTATCCTACAAACAACAACTAACCGAGTCAAATTAGAATTCTCATGGGTAGTTATTGAGAGAGAAATCAACAYCCAAGAACAATGGGAAGCTAGATAGAGATAGTTGAGAAACCAACTCTGATTTACCCTTCGCAATTGATTCTTACTCCTTAATTCTCTTTATCTTTTCGGATGCCTTGACAGTATACTTTAGAACCTTAAAGTATAAACTCAGGAACAACATCTTTTTGGAACCATTGCCAGGGATCGAAGAAATAAAACTTTTCCCTGGGAAGAACGACATTGACACTTTCTTTCTTTGATAGTGAACAAAGATAGAAAACCTTCTAAGGCTACTTTTATTATTCACTTGGCGACTCCACAGTAAGTAAACTAGATTTTAGCTGAAAGAACACCAGAAAAAACCTGGACGACAAGCAGACCTCGCCAGTCTCTGATCTGGAAAAGATTTTAAAGTCACGAAGATCCCTTAGACAAATCATTTCACCCATACATACTATTTGTCAGCCTGATTTTACGTAGTTGCACGTTAAGGAAACACTTGAAAGATCCGTCTCGCTTCCCCTTTCATACGATACGTTCTCTTTTCCTAAGTTATATTCCCTAGACTTCCGTGAGTCTTCTCCTCACACACTATGAACTTCAGCCTCAAATCCATCAATGGCTGCACACGGAGGCGTAGGAGCTAGGGGCGGTGCCCCAGGAGGACCAAACAGGCGTCCAAGCATCACTTCCTAGAATTTTCGCTAAGGTAGTTGCCAGATATGCCCCTCTTGTCCTCCCAGTTCCCCTACACGACCTTCCCTAAAATTATATGAAAAACCTTCCCAAATTTATGGGGGAAGGAGATTTAACCGCTCAAGAACACATAAATTTCTTCGACCAATTCGCTGACATCCTTGGAATTGAACACGAAGATGTCTATTCTAGACTCCTCGTCCAGACTTTCGAAGGACAGGTGAGGACCTGGTTCCGAGCCTTAGCAGCAAGATCTCTAAGATCTTACGAAGAGCTTGAAAACGCTTTTATCAGACAATGGGGGGAAAGGAGGGACCACCTCTATTGCCTAACTGAATTCAGATCCCTTAGAAAGAAAAACTCAGAATCGGTTGTCGAGTTTACACAAAGGTTTAACAAGTTGTATGATAAAATCCCGGTCGAGGTTAAACCTTCTCAACCTGCAACAAAGGTGACTTTCGCTAGAGCCTTTGATCCGGATTTCGCTCTATTATTGAGAGAAAGAAGATCAATAGATCTCACAAAAATGCAAGATGATGCCCTTGAAATCGAATCGAACATGATGGCATCAGGGAAATTAAAAGAAAAAATAGAAATCAGGAACAAAGAAAATAGGAAATTCAAAGAACAAGGTGGATCCTCAGGATCGGGAAAATCCTCGGGAGATAAAATAGACAAGATGGCTAAGGTAATTAGGGAACTGTCAAATAAGACTCAACATTGGAATTATAAAAATAAAAAAGGGATCATTTTCCTAGGAAGGATTTTAGAAGGAATCCTGATCCTCAGGCCCCACAGAAAACAATTAAGAATGAGGATAAAAAAAGCCCAACCCCCTTCAAAAATGAAAAATTCATTGGAGAGGAAGACCTAGAATATTTTGAAGAGTTCGATGAGGATATAAATAATCTTTGCGATGATAATAAATCACCCTATTTATCAAGACAAGATTACGAAAAATCCTTAAATAAAGAAATTAGATCAGAAGACGATGTTAGCAATGATACTTCTGAAAATTTGGCCTATTAGGGCATCACAGATGATATTATAACCGAAATACATGATAAATACAATTTAAGACCTAGGAACAAGAGTCATCCAACTACCCCAACAAAAAATATCTTTCCTAGGGGTGAAACTGATGAAGCGGCTCCAAAGGTTGCTAAGAAACAGATTGTAAAAACCTAAACCGCTGACACGCAACCTATCAAGTCAAAGTCATTAGGAACACTCGCCATGAAAACATAGGTCCCTATGAGTGAAACCAAATCCACACCATAAATAAAAGATGAAAAGAAAGACATGGAACCATCAAACATAGAGGGCGACAAGGCCCTGGGAAATTTTAGTCTGGAAAATGAAATAAACAAAATCAAAATCCCTATCCCACTTGTTGAACTAGCTAAACATCCCATATACAGAAAACAAATTGCCAAGATGATTAGCTTTTCAGAAGACGAAAGCCAAGCCGATGTCATCAACTTAGAAGATGACAAGCCAAACATAGTTTTTGGTCCGCATTTCGAAGGTGCGAGAGACATTGTTTCCCCCTTCTATGTCACGTTAACCTTGTTCGACCACCTACTCCATAACTGCATGCTAGATTCTGGAGCATCCCACAATGTGATGCCAAAAGACATTATGGAGAAATTAGGTCTCAAAATCACTAGGCCCTATGGAGACTTATATTCATTTGATTCAAGAAAAGTCAAATGCATAGGCATGATTAAAGACCTCGTGGTCAATCTAGCACAAATACGCGCAAAAAGAATTCTTATGGACATAGTGGTTGCCGATATCTCTCCAAAATATGGTATGCTGTTATCTAGGTCATGGGGTGCCAAGCTTGGAGGATCTCTCCAGCTTGACATGGCATATGCTACGATTCCAGTTTTTGGAGGACAATACACGCATCTTTACAGAGAAACTAGGCTGGCATTCACGGTAGGTGATCCACATAACCCAAATAACCACCCTGTATATATTGTTGATCAAGATTTAGGAAATTGTATCTTATCTATTGATTATGATTTTGAGGTAGTTGTATATGAAAGTTGTTTAGAAGAAAAAACAGAAAAAGAAAAATTAAAAGAAAATGTATATAGCTATGGTGTATGGAAGATTTTCTTTGATGGTGCTTCCTCCTATTTTGGAGCTGGAGCTGGGGCACTCCTTGTGGCTCCCGATAATCAATTTGTAATTCCATTTTCCTACAAATTGCAGTGGAATGAGAACCAAACTAATAATCTATGCGAGTATGAAGCCCTAGTGTTAGGGTTAGAAGCTGCTAGGAGAATGAAAATAAAAAACCTCGAAGTCTTTGGTGACTCTGAGCTAATCATAAAACAGGTAAACTGACAGTACCAGGCCAAACATCCTAGGTTTAGGTCCTACAAGAATTGCGTCTGGGATCTGATCGACAATTTCTTCTCCTCTATCAAGGTTCATTTCATTCCAAAAACCAACAGGCTGATGTGTTAGCCAAAGCAGCCTCAACATTCACACCTCCCACTGCATTTAAAGTAAAGTACCACATACAAATGAGGCACTGACCTTCTATACCGAATAACATACAACATTGGCAGGTCTTTGAGGATGATGAATAGCTTTGCAAATTTTTAGAATCAATAGACGAGTTTTCTGAAATGCATATTGACCAAGAAACCAAAATGATCCTATTTGGATCATGCAGGAAGGTGAGGATCCTCAAGAATTCTATGATAAAATTGTGAATCACCAAATGCTCATTCTCAAAAATAACCAGATCCCCAAGGGCCTGATTCCCTTGGAAATATTATTCAATCAAGATGATATCCCTTCAAGATCCACTCTACAGCCTCAACCTAAAGAGGTTGAGAACTGTGACATAGGTACTAAAGGAAACCCTTGGTTGGTGAAACTATCCAAATATCTGTCCCCAAAAATCAAAAGTAAATACACAGAGTTTCTTAGAAAGTACAAGGATGTTTTTGCTTGGTCATATGAAGAGCTGAGAACATATGACACCTCTATGATTGAACATAAGATACCCCTCAATCCTAGGGTCAAACCCTTTAGAAAAAAACTCAGACAAATCAATCCTATTTTACTACCCGTGGTCAAAAAGGAAGTCAAAAAGCTCCTGGATGCAAAAATAATCGTACCACTGAGATACTCTGATTGGGTAGCAAACCTGGTCCTAGTTAGAAAGAAAAACGGGGAAATTATATTGTGTGTGGATTTTAGAAATCTAAATAAGTCCTCCCTCAAAGACAATTACCCCCTACCCAAAATGGATCACATTTTAGAAAAAGTAGTTGGGGAAAATAGGATGTCGATGATCGATGGGTTTTCCAGGTACAATCAAATTTCCATCAGCGAACATGATAAAGAAAAAACTGCCTTCACCACCCCTTGGGGTAAATTTATGTATGTCAAGATGCCTTTTGGTTTAATGAATGCAGGTGCTACTTTCCAGTGAGCTATGGATATCACTTTCATTGGTGAAAGGGAAAAATTTGTGGTTATCTATCTGGATGATCTAACCATTTTTTCTAAATCTGATGAAGATCATCTGATACATCTCAAGAAGATGTTTGAGAAATGACACGGGTTTGGTCTATCTTTAAACCCCAAAAAGTCTCACTTTGCTATGCAAGAAGGTAAACTTTTGGGCCATATTGTGTCTCGAGACGGAGTTAAAATTGATCCTAAAAGAGTTGAAGCCATAGACACAATAAATATCCCTAGGAATGTCAAAGAGATTCAATCATTCTTAGGAAAAATAAATTTCCTGAGGATATTTATCCCAAACTTTGTTGAAATCGTGAAGTTGATCACAGATATGCTAAAGAAAAATAGCAAAGCGAAATGGACAGCAGAAGCCAAAGCATCGTTTGCATGCATCAAAAAGGTTATAAGCGAGGCACCCGTAAGGATTTTCTTATTTTCTCATTCGTCTCCGAACACACACTTTCCACGGTACTTCTCCAGAAAAATGAAGAAGGTTTTGAGCAACTGATAGCCTCTTTTAGCAAAAGTCTTAGAGACGCTGAACTCAGATATAATATAATGGAAAAACAAGCATATGCTATGGTGAAGGCATTAAAGGCTTTCAAAACCTATGTGTTGCATTCCAAGGTAATTGCATACGTACTCACTAGCTCCGTAAAAGACATTTTGGTTCATTCTGACAGTGATGGAAAAAGAGGAAGGTGGCTTTCCAAAATTCAAGAATTCGACCTGGAGATAAAACCAATGAAACTAATAAAGGGACAAGGTTTGGCTAAACTCTTAGCTGAATCAAATTTTAGAGCTCTCAGAATAAATGGCTTACAGGGAGGTGAAGAGTGTGTGGACATGAACGAGCTCGATGAAAAAATAACTGAAATCAAAATCGAAGAGAAGTTTGCTTCATCAAATTGGTACAAAGACATAGTCTCCTACCTTTTAACTTTGAAGTTCCCCAGTGACTTACCCCCATCTAAATCCAGAACGCTAAAGCTACATGTGGTCAAGTACTGTATATCTGAAAGACAATTGTATTGGAAGGAACCACTTGGATTCCTGTTAGTTAGTCTGGTTGAATCAGAAACAGAGAAGGTCATAAGCCAGTTTCATGAAGGTGTGTGTGGATGACATCATGCTTGGAGGGAAACGACTTATAAGATCCTAAGGGTAGGATATTATTGGCCCAAACTTTTCTTAGATGTCAACGCCAAGGTCCGAGCCTGCAACCCTTGCCAATTGTTTGCAGGTAAGCATAAACTTCCAGTGATGTCATTGGTTCTGGTCAAAATGGAAGCCTCTTTTTAGCGATGGGGATTAGATTTCATAGGCGAAATCAATCCTCATTCTAGCGCTCAACATAGATGGATCCTGACTGCTACATATTACTTCACCAAATGGGTGGTGGCTATTCCAACTAGAAGGGTTACAGATTCAGTGGTAATAGATTTCTTACAAGAGAACATTTTTTCTAGATTTGGCTACCCACAAAATATAGTCACAGACAATGCCCAAGCCTTTAAATCTATGGCTATGGTTAGTTTTTACCAAAAGTACAATATCGTGCTTGGTCATTCCACAACATATTTCCCCCAGGGAAATGGTCTAGCCGAGTCTTCAAACAAGAGCCTAATCAATATAATTAAGAAAGTGTTGAGCCAAAACAAGAAGTCTTGGCATGTGCATTCGAAATACGCTTTGTGGGAAAATTAGATAGGCACGAAAAAGTCTATCAACACTTCTCCTTTCCAAATAGTGTATAGGACCGACGTAATGTTACCTATAAATCTAGCGCTTCCCATAATGAAACTTTGGAAAGATGAGAAGAAAGAACCAAATCATGTCACAAGAAGAATAAACCAGCTGATTGAAGTCCAACAACAAAGGGCCGAAGTGGACGCAAGGTTGCATAAATACCAGGACAACATGAAAGCGTAAGGCCAAAGGTAGGGATTTTCTCCCTAGAGATTTGGTTTTAAAATGGGATTCTAGGAAGGATGACTCGACAAAACATGGTAAATTTGATCACATCTGGTACAGGCCATTCAAGGTTACATCTCCTGAAGGAAAAAATTTGTTTCTGTTAGAGAATTTGGACGGTAAAATCCTTAACGCCCCTATCAACAGGCATTATTTAAAACACTATATGGAATAATTGGTTTCCAAAATTCCCACTATATATACCAGTTTGTTTTTTCTTTTTTATTTCATAATTTTCTTTGGTAAGTCTACTTTCGTTTAAAAAAATAAAAATAAAATAAAATAGGTTACTTTTTTTTCTAGAAGTAGAGATACAAAATTTTCAATGTATTCAATTCTTTTAAAAGCCCTGATAGTATTCATATTGTTCCCTTACAGGATCCTGTCTTGCAGCCCAAACAGGCGAAATGATCAAACAAACAACCATATATCAAAAGATGAATTTGCCGAAAATAGGTGATAGAAAGATTTTCTGTTGTTTCAAAAGAGAACGAAAATGGTAAGGTGAAGGTGTGAATTCCAAAGAAGTCTATTTTTCAAACAAAGGTTTTTAAAGTGCGGTGATTGTCTCGTAAGTGTGATATGTCACTAGATGAATGATTTCTTACTCTAGACCCTAAGAGTTTCACCTAGATAAAGATAAGAGGTAATTAAAATAAACAAAGAGAGAAAAGCGTCTTCGATAAAGAGTTCCAAGAGTTGGGATTAATCCATGACCCCTGTTTTTTGATTTCCAGGTCTTTTCTTCATCGCCCCTTTCTACCCTCGATTTTTCCTTCTTAAAAAATCAAGCATCTTTCCATATTTCTCACAGAGGGAGAAGAGATTACGTCTTAGCTTTGGAAGCTGAAAAACAGATCTTAAAAGGTAAACCAGTCCTCATAACTCCTCACTTTGCAACTAAACAAAGTTATGTGTAGGCCGATCCTGACTCTTCTAGGTTTCTTAACAGTTTTTTAAGGATTTAGGCTTGCTTGAAGGAACACCCTTGGAATTAATCTTTCCCATTTTCCCTATGGGCTAAGATGCTTTGAAAGTTAAGAGAAGGTTAGTCCAGAGTAATCAAAGCAAGTTGATAGACCTCCACTGCAAATTTTACACATATACCATCCCTAGTATACTTAGTACCACTGATTTCCCCCACTTCGTGTTCAAAAAGTAAAATATAAGACAGATGGAGAAAGGAAATTCATATTTGATTTCCCCCATCTAGTCCAAAAAGACGATGAAAGGAAATTCAAAAATGATTTCCCTCGTCTTAGCATTTAAATGCATAATTTTGATTCGAAGTGGTGAAAGGAAATTCAGTAAAAAGGGATAGATAACTTCACCGAGGAACTGAACAGGATCGATGGCAGTGAACCAATATCTGAGGTATCTGTAAGGCTATCATACATAAATTTCACTCTACTCTGGTTACCAGCCTTTTCGAAACCGTATCTGCATCCCAAGTCTAGACAGGGCTCCCCGATTAAAAGCATGACTTTTACTTCATTTTGATGCAAGCCAAAATCCACAAGATCTGTTGGATTTCCTAGGATTGTTTTGATCATCTTAAAGTAGACTTAAATTAAGTAGCGAGAAGGAAGATATCATGAATGGGATTGCAGCTGAGTTTACAACACATGGGTGATTTGAAAAGATTTTCAGAAGTAAAGATGAAATTTCTTTTTCCCTCTGTATCCCCTTCCTAAGAAAGTTCTACAGAAAGAAGCCTTTGACTCCATTAACCCAATAAAGGCACTAAGTCTACTCCTTCTCCTCGTCCCACAAGGAGACGAGGTCCCCAATTGGAGCCTATGTTGAAACAAATTTTAATTTATTTTCCATAAGACTAAAACCTTCCTTTTTTGGGTTTCAGTTTTTCATAAAACATAACCCTCGCTTTCATTTTCAAAATCTCGGTACCGAAGTCCCGCCAAGATTTATTTCTTAAAATAATCGAAGGCAAAAATACCAAAAGTGTTTTAAAAAAATCCCAACGTGCTTTCTGTAAAGTTATTTTTAAAATCACGATAAACTTAAAACCTAAAGGAGTTAAGACTAACTTTTAATTATTTTTTTTAGGATTCGGGGTTTACTGAGAACATATGTTTTCCTTACATATTGAATCATGAAATCCCGATCCCCGATTTCCCGAAATAATGGAAGTTAGTAAGTCCTAATTTAATCTTTTCATGATTTCGCAATTTTGGAAATCGGGGTTTATTGATGACATACCTTATGTATCCATGATCCTCGATTTCCTGAAAGAATGGAAGTTAATTTTAAATACTAATTAATTAATTTACTAATAGAAAGTTAAGTCCTAATTTACTCTTTTCGTGATTTCAAATTTTCAGAAATCGGGGTTTATTGATGACATACCTTATGTATGCACGATCCCCGATTTCCCAAAAGAATGGAAGTTAATTTTAAATCCTGATTAATTAATTCACTAATACAAAAGTTAAGATTAAGTTAATCTTTTCACATTTTCGGGATTCGGGGTTCAACGATAACATACCTCTTGTCAACACGATCCCCGAAATCCTGAAACACGAAGCCTCGATTCATAATCTATGTTTAGATTGAATTAACTCTGTTTTAGAAGCATGATTAACGGTAATTAAACCTCTTAGGTTTTTTCTCATTTTCAGTACCATTGAATGAAATCTTCCAAATTTTGAATTCAAAAAGTGCCAAAATACGGCCATATTAATAAACAGATAACTAATAAATGATGCGACACTAATGCGTATATTAGAAATATTCTTTGCATTAAATGTAATTAATTACAAGTCAGCTGCGTCAGTGTTTTCATCATGAAACGAGTTTAAGGCGAATTAAAAGTCCGTGTTCCAAAATCTATGCTTGTTCTGTCTTTCAAATGTAATTCATATTCGGCCAAGCTTATATGCTTCTTTTATATGACAGGTTTTCCATCTAACATAGAGCTAAAGGAAGCTCAAAAGAAGTCTTGGCCAATCTTCCCTGTACATATCGAGAAATTTTCATTGCAAAACCTAGGCCATTCTAAAGTGGAAGCCGAAGCAATAGAAGAAGTTAAACTGGTAGATATCGAACACAGAAAGCATGACCCTTATCAATTAGTAAACAGACATTTGATGCACTGCAATATGAAAGCTTATGAACACGAAAAGTCTGTTTATGATGATATATTCACTTTTCAATGTATTCAATTCTTTTAAAATCCCTTTAGAGAAAGCTTCATTGAATGATTGTCAAGGAATTTTCGACCTTTTAGAGAAAGCTTCATTGAACATTGGAAGAAACAACTGTCCAGGGTTGTTAGGAGAAATTAATATTGGTAAGCATCAGTTAAGATTCAAGGAGAATATGGAAGAAATTCAGGTAGAGATCCCACAAACAAAGGTAATCAATGTCACTCAAATTGACAAATGGATAGTGATGCTGAACTTAAAGTTACAAGCTATTAAGTTCATGAGAAAGATAATCGAAGACCGTCTACCTGAACTATATAGAAAGTTCTTCCTATTTGAGGTGAAAGATATTCTAGAAGTTCACAGAGTTTTGGTGTAGTTTCTGGGAAAATGTATTCGCTGTCTTAAAACAGAAGAAGGAAGTTCATCAACGAAGACATAAAGTATTATTTTGAAAATTTCATCATCGAAAATAATAAAAGAAGTTAAAATAGAAATGTAAACGGTTCAATATTTCACATTCATGTAACCGTTAGTCTTCGGAAGTTAGTTAATCACCAACATAAAAGAATGGTTTGGTGATCATGTATAAATGTAATTTCACAAGACTGAGAAAGGGATTTTTGTTTATTGGGAGCCGATTGTATCATGAGTTTTCCGATTTATTGTGATATAGATAATGCAGAAGAGATTCTGAATTCTGTCACCTTGAAGCTATGTGTTTCTTTACTCTATTTTCAATATCTTTCAACATCTTTCTTTCCATGTCTTTCTAATGAATGATCAA
>JZKD02S0388083.1:0-11761 GCA_000966675.3 Picea glauca
AAATAGAAAGTATCATGATACAACTTTATAATTAGTATATCTCTTAAAATGGCCAATGAGAATGTGGAAGTAAAGTAAAGTAAAGTAAAGGATTCGTATTAATATTGTTAATGGTAATCATAAAAATACTACAATTAAAATAAGTGTATTTAAAGCTCTCAAAAAAAATTGAAAATTTCATACATTTTGATATATTCTACAGTGAATTCTAAAATTCTATAATTAAATATATGATTTTTAAGCTATGAAATTTATTAATTGTGATTTTAATTTTTTTTTAAATGTAATGAAGCTGCCAATGATGATGGAATTTAAAATGAATATGTTTGAGTCTAGTATCTTTTGGTGGATAACTTGTTATTTTCTTCCAAACTGAATTATAATTAAAAGTTTAAATAAACATTTTTCATAAATGCAAAGACACATATATAACCTATTGGAAATAAGTTATGTTTGGTTAATCATAAGACAACCTATATGGTATATATAACTCCACAAGATACACATAAATCAACAATGTAAATACAATACATTTGGATCATTTTCATAATAATAAATTCAAAATAACCCTAAACTATAATACTAATTTCAAATTAATTTGACAATTGGGTTTAGCTAATTTTCTTAATACAATTATATATATATATATATATATATATTGTAATACCCATGTTTCCCCCAGTTTGTAAATATAACTATAACTCGACAAGAAACTATGACGAACATTTGATGAACCTTTGTATAAAAGGGGCAATGTATGATTTTTTTGTTATTAATATAAATTGGATATGTGTTGCACGATTGCTGAAATGGGGGTAGTTTGTTAAGATAGAACATGGATGCTATGAGATAGGTGGTGAGGGGAAACCAAGAATGGTTGAGATGACCCTCACCAGACCAATACTTTATGGGTGTAATTGCTCAATAGTCCTCTAACCCATAAATGAATTACCAGTTAGGTTGGTAGTTGGAAGGCCATCCTCAAGAGTTAATGAGGAGATGGGGTAGGGTGACCATATGTAAGGATTCCAAGCCTGACCATGAATTGGGATTCGGACCCATGCAACCTTGTTGAGGAAGGCAATGTAGGAGGTAATTTGCGGGGGGATAGGGACAAATCTACAAGATAGCAAAGTAGAGAGAACAATCTCCAGAGAAGAGAAGTGATCATGCTTCAAATCTAGAGTTGAGAGAAAAGCTTGTTTTGGTTGTAGGAAGCCTTTGGCAGGGTCTCACTACAAGTTTATAAACGAGGTTGGTGAGTGATCGAGGAGGATTTCATGCAGACCTCCTTCCTTGGAGTAGAGGAAACTAATTGCCAAGATCCTATGGGAGGAGGAGAGTAACCTTCATCCCTGATTGTTGTGGAGCAAGGAGAAAGGATCTCTCTTAGAGCACCATGGTCTAGCTTGGGGGTGGCCAGTGGTAAATCCATCAAGAGTGGTTGTGCCTATGGTTGGGATGAAACAAGAACCCCTTTCAGCGGTCGCTTCACATTCTCCAATTCTGATAAGTATTTTCATATTCTGTGTAATACATTGGATGCAATGATTGAATATATGTGTTTATGGTTAAGTCTTGCAATGTTTGTACAATGATTAGAAATTCTCATTTTCTTCTGTAAACTGCTACATTTACTTCACCTTTGATTTACCTCAGTTTAGATACTAGAGAGTTATGGAATGTGAATCCATAGGAGAGTCGGGGTAGGATTGATTAAAACGTCTAAGTCTTGTCGATCGCTTGAGTTTACATTTGCGGGAATGTCAAATTCCAGTTCATGTGGGAGAAAGGAGTTCCCTTCAGAATATCCACCCATATGACTGAGGGATCATGCTCATGTCCTTAACCCTTTTGCTGCTAAAAGGGATTAGCAATTAGTGCTCAAGAATTTCCAAAGAACCTATATGACCATGGTCTGGGAACCCTGCGCTATTCTGAAAGGAGCTATCCCTTTTGGCTTCGGGACTTTGGGACTTACGACTCCACAACCCTTGAAAGTAGTCGAAGTATGGAGTTGTGAATAGATGAGGGCTGTCGATTTGGGGATTCAGAGGATATCTCTCTCAGTTGTTAGATCGGATTTAGGAAGGGTAGTGTTAAACGCTTCGACGAAGTTCCACTTTGGGAGAATAGGAGTGGTATGGTGTCGAAACTCTTGAATGTCGGAGTCACGAAGTAATATGGACTGTTGAAAGTGGAGGGATAAATGTTCATAGATCAACGACTATTTGGAAGTTTGGGTATTCGATGGTATAGGGATGCATGATTTTGCCCCCCTAAACACTATAAGCTGGAGTAAATCCTGGTCATGAATGTTAGGTACATGTGGTGGTAGACGGAGCATGGTCCAGAGAGGAAGTTGGAAGATATGCACCAGATTCCCAAATCTTGAACTTCCGAAGTGACGCAAACCGTTGATCCACGGATCCTTTAGGATCCCTCTCAACCGTCGATCTAAGATACCCACCCTCAATTACCCAACCAACCAGGAACGGGTCGTGGAGCGACACGTGGCCCCTACTTGTCCCATGCCAAATGTTGTTCGTTGAACTAGAGCTATTGGATGAGAGGGTATGTGGCAAGCGATCCTATAGTCCAGAGACTTAGTACTCCAAAGGAACCTGACCAAGAGTCTACAGAGTCGACCCTCTGTGCTTCTTTGATTTTCTCGAGGATTTGCCTGATGTCTGCCAGCTCATCCTACATCCTATCCCTTTGGCATTGATCTTCGTCAAAATCCTTTATTGTTTGATCCTGCACCATCTGGGCCACGAGGTCCGTTTCATCCTCCATGATCATATGTTCTAGTGGCATTTTGTGTGCCTTAAATTTCTTGAGCTCACCTCCCATTTGTATAATTGGCCTCTTGGTCTAGCCTTGCTCCTGTTGAGTAGCACTTGATGTTTCTCCCTATGTTGTCTCAATCTCTTTTTCCTATTCTTGTCGCACCTGGGTGTTGATCTTCTTCCCCGCATGGTTTCCTTTCTTGGACACACCCCCTTTCTCATGCACGTGTTTGTCACTGCTCTGCCTCAGTCTCCTTATCCACGGGCATCTCTCGATTCAATTCTAGAATCCTCCATTCCTCATGCCAGTCCCTAATGGCCATTTCTATGTCCTCTTCGTTGACGCAATACCATAGTTGTAGTCATTTTATCGGGATCCTTCCATGCTTGGATCCACATTGTATTCCTGGTGAATTTGAATTTGGTTATGCCCTGATATTGTGCGACCACTTCTGGTGTAATCCGCCAAGTGTTGGAAATGCTTTCCTGCAGTTCGTTGTAATATCCTGCGAACATGCCTGCATTCACACTTTCTTTCTTGGGGTCTGAAGTGCTCCCCAACGATAAGTATCATGTTGCGTGACAAGGATTGGATCTTGTATAAAAGTATGAATACTTGGGATCCCTCCATTCGACCAAGGTGATCAGGACAAGTAGTCGTGAATAGTGAAATTATGTCCCCAGGTCCTACGTGTCATTGCAGTCTTCCAAGAATAGATTCAACAAATACGGGGCCTAGCTGAGTGTGGTGCCTTCCACACACTGTGTTGCAGCTAGGAAGACCTTGACAAGGACTTCCTCCTTGTGAAATTTCCTGAGTAACTTGCACGCCATGATTTTTGTGGCCATCCTTGTCGCCGAGTCACTAATGCGCTTAATTATGATTCTGAGCGACCCTCTTTCTGTACCATACTTCTTCTTCATTTCTTGGGCCAGTGCCTTCCCCTTTGTCTTGTCATCAAGGAATCATGCGTGTCTCTCTCCCCGTGTTGTCATCCCTATGATGTATTCAATGAGATCCATGACAATTGAGACAAGTTGTTCTAGCCACAGGTATCCTTCGTGGATGACTTCCATCAGTTGCTTGACACAGTTTCTTACGTCTCGGCCTCTTCCAAAGTGCAGGATGTCTAACATGCCTAGAATGTCAGTTTTGTCCAGTCTGACTGCCCACTATTTTGGTTGGTTAATTGGTTCACCAAAGGGTCCTAAACCCACAGTATCCAGGTAGACTTTCTTGACAAACTTTGGGAACTTTTTGATGTCAGTCACATTGTGGTTTTAGTACTGTAGTTTCTCTACATGGCCTAATAGGTTTCCCATGACATGCACCCCTTCTAGAATGTGTGGCAAGATTATGGTTGTGGAAGCCTGCTTGCGCGGTGATCTTGCTACTGGTTGTTTTCAATTGCGCTGTGGTGGCTGAATCGAAGTTCCAACCTCCATTGTTCTTTCTTCTTCATAGTCCTCTACCCAACCAATGACATCTTCCAGTGTTCCCTCCTGTGGTTTTTCCTGCGTGGTTGTATGTGATCTTTCTGGCGCAGTTGTTTCTACTTGGTTCGAGACCGTCCCATTCACCCTTCGGGCTTCTTTGGGGTTTTTCGAGTGTGAATGGTTTCCTGTATCCTAGGCCTATTGACTCTACCCTACTTTTGACATATTGATGCCCATGCCTACTGGTATTGTCTATTGGGTTTCCTCCACCACTAGTGTGGGGCTTGTTGGTGTCATATTGGATGACTGGATTTCGTCCACGTTTACAATTTTTGGAGGCTGAGGTGGTTGCGACTCGCCTCCCTGTGACTGTTGTGGTGCTTTGATGTTGCTTCGAGGTCATTTGCAAGTATGGCTGAACACTCCTAGCTTAGGTGGTGCCATGGTAGTAAAAGTATTCTATGTCAAGCTTAGTTGGCTTTGTAGCTTCTACAAACTCTCTCTCTCTCTTCTCTGTATACTCTATCTCTCTATGATTTTCTCAATTTCATCATAAACCTTTCAATCCTGGCGTGCTTCCCTTATATAGGAATCGGGTAAAAATTCTTGGAGGCATTACCCAACTTGCATTTTGAATGCATTGGCACTTCCTACGTACTTACCATTGAATTCCCTTATTGTCGCCAGTTGGCATGATTAATGCGGTGTCCCTTCAATTGTTCTTGTCATTCAATTTTGATAGTCGTCGTTCGTTGGCACTTATTTTCCATACCCTCCATTTCTGTTGTTTCCTCCTCCTAGTGACTGCTGGTCCTTTCTCTGTCGTGCTAGTGTTTCTGAGTGCGCATGCTCATTCTCTTTTCTGCACTCTACACCTTTGTTGATATATTTTGATTTTCGGCTTGGTAACCCCTCTGTTTTTTTTTTTTAAGTGCTAGGAGGTTGACTGTCCCTATACAGATTCAGTCGGCTCCCATTGATCATCCCTCTGATTTATGTTCCTCCTAAATCCTTCAACTATACATCTCCCCCATTTGTGATAGTATTTACTTCATATGGTCCTAACCAATGCATTCTGAGTTTTCCTTGGTGCTGAAGAGATTTAATGTCATACACCAAGACTAAGTCTCCTTCCTTGAAATTTTTCCTTTTGATACGTCTGTCATGCCAAGATTTGTCCCTTTATTTATGTACTTCTTGGTGAAACCTTGCTTTAATCCTATCTTCCTCCATGACCATTAGTTGATTTAGCCTTTCCTGTACTGTTCCTTGCTCTTTCATGTTTGTAATTGTTGCAATGCACAGACTAGGTACCAAAAATTCTAATGACACCAATGCTTCTTGTCCATACACCAATCTTAATGGTGTCTTTCCTATCAAATGTTTTCATGTGGTCATGTACACCCACAATATTGTTGGTATATTCAAGTCCCAACCATCCCTATTAACATTGTAGATATTTGGCAATGCATTCTCGAGGATTTTGTTAAAGGATTCCACTGTTCCATTTGCTTGAGGATGATATGGTGTACTCTTTTGATGATAAACTTTGAACTCCTCATTCATAGCCCTAATAGTGTTGTTAATGAAGTGAGTGCCTTGGTGACTCATCCAAATCCTTTGGAATCCAAATCTAGTGATCACTTGTTCAACCTAGAAGTGTGTTGTTGTCTCTGCGCTATAATATTTTACTGGTGCTTCTTCTGCCCATCTTATTAAGTATTTTGTCGCAGTGATAATGTACCTTGATCCTAACCATTTTGTTGGTGGGTTAATTGGTCCAAAAAAATCTATTTCCCATTTGTTGAATACCTACAAGGTTACTTGTGGTCTCAGGGGCATCTCGTCCATTCTATTCGGTTTACCAACCCTCTAACATTTATCACATTTCTGGCAGTAGTCCTTTGATTCTCTGTGAATGGTCGGGCACCATAGTCCTGTGAACAATACCTTTTGCGCAGTAGTTTTCCGACATGGTGTCCTCATGTTATTCCCTCATGGGTTTCTGCTAAAATCCTAGGTATTTCATGTTCCAACACACATCTTCTAAAGATGCTAACTGCACCCATTTTTTATAAGTGTCCTGCAATCAATTGATAGTCTGTAGCCCTAACTACCAGGTTTTTCTTTTGTGTAGTGTTGAATTCATGTGGCTCAGTCCCTGTACTTAGGTACTGCATGATTTTTGAAAAGTATTCATTGGCTATTTGGATTGAAAATAGTTGCATGTCAAGAAAATTGTCCTCTAGATTTGTAGGTTCCTCCCCATTAGTGATCCTCAATAGGTGATCAGGTCCTATGTTCAACTTCTCTGGTTTGACTATCACTTCCAAGTCAAATTCTTGGAACAACAATAACCATCTACAAATCATCCCCCTCAACACTGGCTTGTTGACGAGGTATTTGAGCATTGAATTCTAATAGTTTTCTGCTAGCGAATGCTATAGGATGGTCCAATTCTCCTGCTCCTGGTTGTGCCAGTATAAATCCAAGTGTTATGGATGATGCATATACATGTACATGGAATGTCTTTTCCCAATCCAGGAATACTAGTATTGGTGCAGTTATCATCTTCTCTTTGAGGGTGTCCAATCCGCGCTGGTAGTCCTCATTCTATTGAAACTTGTTGTACTTTCTTAGAAATTTCTCCATTGGCACAGTGATCTACGCATACCCCTTTATAAAATTATTGTAGTACCCTGTGTGTCCCAATGTCACTCTTAATTGGCAGACTATTTTTGGTGGTGGTAGATTAACAATTACTGCAATCTTGGCAGGATCTACTAGCAAGCCTTACTTGCATAGTATATGGCCCAATAGTATCCCAAAAGGTGTTATGAAGATGCACTTCTTGTTATTTAATGATATCTGACACTTCCTGCATATTTCTAACATCATCCTCAACATCCCTACATGGTCTTTCAACAGAATATAGACTGTCCAATCATCCAGTTATACCTCTATAAAACAGTGGATGAATTCTTTGAATGCAACTATGACTACTCTTGAAAATATTATTGGTGAATTCTTTAGTCCAAATGACATGAATGTATACTAGTAAGATCCCCATTCCACGGAAAAAGTATTCTTGTATCTGTCTTCCGGTGCTATCTTGATCTGATGGTATCCTGAGAATCTGTCAGTGAATGAATAAGCTTCATGTCCTCCTACGTTCTCCAACACTTCATCTATGAAAGGAGTAGGGAATGGGTCATGTAGGCAAGAATCATTCAGCTTCCTCAAGTCAGCACATATTCTTATCCCCCCTTGTTTCTTCTCATGAACTACCATCGGGCTTACCCATTCAGATTCCTCTACAGGTTCTATGGTTACAACTTCCAACATCCTATCGATTTCATCTTTGACTTTTTTCTTATATATCGGGTTTAGTCTATTTGGTCATTGTATGATCGGTCTTGCCTTAGCTCTGAGCAGTATCTTCATTTCTCCTAGCTCTCTTTCTATGCCTTTCATTTATGTGAACGTTGTTGGGAACAGGTTGTTGTACTCATGCAGTAACTATGTTATGCTTTCCATTGTTTCCTCATCCCAATAGTCTCCAATGTTGGCCATTTTGGGATTCTCAACTGTCTCAATGTTGAATTTATTCACCTTGATTAACGCAACAATTACTTCTGATTCCAACAGTGGACCCTCCACTTATCTTTCGCCTTCACCTTCCTCAATATGAATATCATGCGGGCATCTTCATCTACTGCTTCTTCTTGCATGTGTTAGCATGACAGTAGTTCTTTTATTGTCTGTCTTTTTTGTTGTTGTTCTTATCTCATGAGTTCAACTTCTGGTTCTTTAATGAATATCACTGCTATGATTTGTTTAAGTGTTTCTTCTATGTTTGGGTTCTCATGCTCAAATGAGAAAGTGATTGTAAAGTTCTATTGTAATATTGGCCATCTGGTAGTTCCTTGATACAATTCCTAGTCTGTATACCAGTTCGTTGGGATTCCTTCTAATGTGTGAACAAATTGATGGGGCCAGTTCTCTGGTGGTTTCATTTTCCATAGCGCTCTACACTTCTCCAAGTGTTCTTTTGGTGCCCCCTGTCCTTCATATTTCTGCAGTTGGTTTCTTACTTGTTCTGCATCAAACCTAATGTGTAGTAACCACTTACATTGGTACCAGTCCTTAACTATTTCTTTGTGCATACCCCACCATCTTGTAGGTGTTTCCTTGAGTGTTATATCTAGGGCTAAGAGCCTATGATTTTCTGTCACTTCATCTTCATATCGTGTTAAGAATACTTCTAATTCATTCACCCCATGGAAGCTGGGAGGTTCCCTTATCTCCATACCTACCCATCTTACTGCGTGGTCTATTCTTGTGCATCTTCTTGTGGAGACTTTGTGTAACCTCTGTTGCCAATTTTCTAATCCTGTATCCTAGTCTGATGCACATGAGGTGATGCTTCACCAACTGAGTACCCCATCTGTAGTTGGGTTCATGTAATATTCATCTCGCGCAGTTGTTCTGTACAATTGGTTAATTTCCTCCAGATCCAAGAAAGTAGGTTCTACAAACCTTTCCCCTTCTGATGGGTCCAATGGCGCAATGACTCTGCATTCTCCTCACTCAAAGGTCATATTCCACATATTTAAGTTTATTATGGCATGGTTATCAAACTCCCAATCCAAGCCAAGAAATTATGAATAAGGTGTTGTGCCATCCACTATCTCGATTACTTCAAAGTTGTATTTAGTCTGCACTCCATCCAGATCTACTCTCACTCCTTTTAGTCTTCCAATTGGTAGAACTTTGTGTTGATTTGCTAGTTTCAGTTGAACAGGTGAATATCCTAATGTGGGTTCTCCCATACATTGTCATGTATTTTTAGGTAATACATTTACTTCGGATCCTAAATCCAATATAATATCTCCCATGTTGAAATCTCCAAGGTTGGCGTTTAGTCTGAATTCCCTATTTGTTCTTCTTCTTGTATGCATATGATTACCTGTTTTCTGTTCTAGCTTTCCTTCTACCTCTATGGTACATATTTCTATCATGTTTTGTAATACTCTAACAGAGGATGGATCATTTAGTAGTCTAACCCAGGATTGCAAAAAACCCTTAATGGTACTTACTTGTCCCAGTGGTTTTGTTTCTTCGATGTGATCCAGCGATGGAGGCATCCCATACACTGGTAATTCCTTACTATACTGCGTAGTTGATGTCGATGCAATTTATGGCTTCATGAATTCTTGTCTAGCTTTCTTGAATATCTCCTTCTCGTTCTACGCATCAAACTGCTTCTTTGGTTTGTCATTATTTTTCACCCATTGGTGTTGTACTGGCTCTTGTCTTACTATGTCATTCCATGTTTTAGCTCTTCCCCGTGTAACTATGTTGATGTTTCTTCATTCATCCCTCGCTTATGTTGATATCCACTGAACATTATGATTGTTYTGATTCCTCTTCTCCTGGATCTTCCCTAATAGTGTCAGACATTCTTCCATGTCATGATCTGATACACGACAATACATACAAGTCGTTGGTGGAAGTGGACATTCTCTTGCATAATGTCTTGGTTGTTGATCATTGTGGAATACCACTAGTCCCCTACCTCTTCCAAAGCCTCCTCTTGCTCTTCCTCCACCTCTTTATCCATCTCGATCCCCTTGCAGGGCGTTATACTGAGGCACCTGGTTATACTGCACAGTATTATATTGTGGATGTGCGGTATTATACTACGGCTACGCAGTGTTATATTGTTGCTGCACAGTGTTATAATGTTGTTGTGCAGTGTTGTACGGGCTGATACTTGGTTAAACTGAGGTGCGGCTTTCCCGTTCATCATTTTTTCCTACACCCTATATGCAACCGATGTTATTTCCCTCATAAGGTCCATGGTTATGCAATCTTTGTAATCATGCCCTACTGACTTGCAAAAGTTGCAATACAAGCTCTTCAGTACTATCTGTTACTTCTGCATCATTGGGAAGTGGTATGGATCATGACCATGTTTCTTACATATCTCACACCATAGTCCTCCTGTTGGCAATGGATTTGACGTTCCTGCTGCCATGTACTGCATGAATGTTGGACATTCATTCTTATGGTGTCCTTTTGTCCTACATGTGGTACACCAAACGACTTATGTGTTGTATTTACCTTTGTTTTGGTTTAGTTGGAACGTTAAGTTCTTCATATCCTCCTTCAACTCCTCTATGGATGGATCTTTCTTTTAGTATTATTTTTCTTCCAGTTGTAGGGCTTCCTGTAGAGCCTCTACCCTTATGAATGTTGAACTATTACCTCCGCGTGGTGTAGATACTTGGCTACTACTTCCTGAACTGGCTCCCCTAGTTGTTGTTCCTTGTACATATTTACTTCATGTTGTCTTCCTTCTCTCGAAATTCGGTTGTCTAAATGGTGGTGTTCTTCTTCGTGTATTAGTCACACATGGGTTTATGGGTTCCACACTAACACTGATATGGATAGGAGTGTCTCCTTCTATTTCCTCTCTTGGGCCTCTCATCTTCCTCTCATATGTCGCACACAAGATTTCCTCAATCTACTCCACATCCTGGAGATCCTCTACCTCTTCTTCATCACTTGCCAAGCCTTCCCTTGCAGCTACAACTCTCTTCTTGGTATTCACCTTATATTGGTAGGGTACTCCACTGCACATCTTTCTAGTTGTTTCCATGATACACTTGATCTCATCTTATTCCATCATAATTGGGTCCAAGGCCTCCTCCTTCTTTCTTTCATCCCCTTCTCCTTCCATTTCTCCTTCTCATGTTAGTGCTTCCCCCCTTCCCCCATGCACACGGGGAATTTTAGTTGTCTGACTCCATCGTCATTACACCTTTTTTATATAGTAATATCTTAATGAAATTATATAACGATCAGATGTGCCTACCTCAAGGTCCCTTCAAGAACTCTTTTTTAGTTGTGTTGTACAAATTCATTGTATCTACTACAAATTCTGTGATAAATCCTGCAACAATGTTGTCTAACTAGAAATCTACTGCACACGTAAATTTATTATCAACTTGTTGTAACTGCGCAATCTCTTCAAGATTCCACTCTAGCTTTCTAATCTGATTTGTAGGATGGGTTTCTTTCAATCTTTTTATCCACTCCTTCAATATATGCAGGAGATCATAGAAAAATACTTCATGCAAGTCACTGAATATGTACTTGTCTAGATATTTGTGTGGTGTTACCTTCGGATTTATGATATCTTTCTGCACAAACTCTAACTCCTTTGTCTTCAACCAACTCTCTATCTCTGCCTTCATTAGATTCCACGGTCTCAATATTCCCTTCTAGATTCTCATTCCGACAACTTGTTGCCCAATTCAACATTATTTTGACCTGTATTCCCTAAATCTCACATGCTCAGTCCCATTTTCTTCCACACGACTAGCAACGGAATCATTTGTTGGCTATTATATTCTCTTTTATTGGTATTGAGTATTATTTATGGGGTATTATGATTCTAATTTACCATCAAATATTGACCTTGGTTGAGCTTTAATAAGCTTCCCAACAAAATCCCTTCAAATATATCG
>JZKD02S0388094.1:4505-18385 GCA_000966675.3 Picea glauca
CTATAGGCCAGATAATTAAAGGATTATGAAAGCTCAAGAAGAGATACTTCATATTTTGAATATGTTGCATAGGTAAGTGAACAAATACTCTATTACCAAGCAGGAAACTAGTGCTAGACAAGTGACATCATTCATATCCCATAGTAGAAGGGATGATCATGGGAATGATATGAAATCAATAAGCATGAGTAGGAACCATCATTCTCCAAGGAAATCCACTAGGAGAGCTCTTGAAATTTCAAGGCCAGGGAGTAGCCCAAATGTGTCTCTTGTCAGGAGGTAAAGGAGAAGGTATGAGGTATACATATTGCATGGTGAACTCAAGAAAAGTAAGGCACCAATTTCCAATGGTAAGAACAACAAAAGAGAAGAGTCTGAGGCCTGGCTATTGGAAATGAAGAAATATTTCCAGTTGCATGATTACCCCTTGAGGGTAGAAGCTATAATTGCAACCTACCACTTGAAAGGAAATACATGCATGTGGTTGGATCGACTTAATCAAGACAAGTACCTTGATGAGAACAGGATTTCATGGAGGCAGTTCAAAAGATATTTCCAATAGAAATTTTTGTCTGAACATTATTATAAAAAGAATATAAAAGAGTTCTTTGAACTCAAGTTGAGAAGTATGACAATGGATGAATATGAGAAAATGTTATTTGAATTATTGAAGTATATGGACTTCATAAAGGATGGAAAGGTTAAAATAAAAAGGTTTCTAAGTAGGTTACTCTCTTTATACAATGAAAATATACAATATGATAACCCAAGGAATTTTGAGGAATCCATAAGGAGAGAAAAGCATATTTTTGAGTAGGGCAAAGGAAAGCTATTTTTCCAAAAATATTGAAATGACAAGATGAAGGGTAAAAAGGATCAAAGGAAGAAAGGTTTTAAGCCACCCTTTTTAAAGAGAAACTCCCAATAAAATCAACAAGTTCAATCAACCCAAATGAGAAAAATATTGTAGATTCATTTGGGAAAAGGCCCAGACATCAACTTGTATAATGTTGGGAATGTGAGTGAAATAATTTATATAGGGACTGCCCTCACAAAGTAGAAAGAATGAGAATTTTCCAAAATTTCAATAGGTTGAAACAATGGAAAACATGGGAGGAAACATGTCAAGGATTTATGCATCATTAGACAACAAGAAAGAATAATATCAGTCCCCCATGATTGAAGTGGAAGGTAAGATTGATAACTAACCCATAGCAATTTTAATTAATTCAAGAGCTATCCATAGTAACATAAACTCTAACATAGTTGAAATATTTCACTTGCAAAGGAGTAAGAATAATAAATATCGAGTAGTTCAATTCTCCATAGGGGCTAAGAGGAAAATCAATGAGCTAGTTAAATAGTGTGCAATAGACATGAATGGACTCAACATAAAGGTAGATGTGAACATCATACCATTGGGTTCATATGATTGTCTAATTGGCATGGATTGGTTAGAAAAACACTATGTTGTCCTCGACTGTTACAACAAGACAATAAAATGTCTTGGTGAAGAAGGGAAGCAAGGCAAGGTTCAAGGAATTCCAAGAGTTGTAGTTGTTAAAGAAATTTTAGTTATGCAGTTGAAAAAGAGTTTTAGGAAGGGATGTCAAATTTTGAAGCTATATGGAAGAGGCAACCAAAGAAAAAGTGGCAAGTATTGAATACCATCTAGTCTTAAGGGATTTTGAAGATGTTTTTTGTGAAACCCCGGTATTTACACCAAAGATAGACATTGATTTATCTATTTATTTGGAGCCAGGAGTTGCCCCAATGTCTAAGACACCATATAGAATGGGCACACCAAAGTTGAAAGAGTTGTAGATGTAGCTCGAAAATTTATTAAAGAATGGGTATATATGTACAAGTGTGTCACCTTGGGGAGCCCTAGTGTTGTTTGTAAAGAAGAAATATGTAACCTTAAGGCTGTGTATTGATTCCAGGCAGTTGAATGAGGTCACAATAAAGAACAGATACCCTTTTCCAAGAATTTATGATATATTTGATCAACTGAATGGTGCAAGAATATTTTCTAAGACTGACTTGAGATCAAGTTATCATCAAGTGAGGATAAAGGAAGACGACATCAATAAGACAATGTTCAGTAGGAATTATGAATTCACAGTAGTGTCATTTGGGCTATCAAATGCACTAACAATTTTCATGTGAATGATGAATGTAGTGTTTAGGGAGTACCTGGAAAAGTTTGTAATTATGTTCCTAGATGATATACTCATTTATTCAAAGACATAGGAGAAACATGAGCAACATTTAAGAATGGTGTTGCAAGTTTTAAGAGAGAATAAATTGTATGCTAAGCTAAGTAAGTGCATCTTTTATCAAAAGAATATTCACTACTTGGTTCATATTATTTCAGTCGAATGGATACTAGTTGATCTCGAGAAGATAAAGTCCATTAGAAGATGTCCAACACCAAGAAATGTCAGGAAGGTCAGATAATTCATGGTCCTTGCAGGTTATTACTGAAGATTCATAAAAGTATTATCAAATATTGCAAGCCCAATCACTTCTTTTCAAAAGGAGTGAAATTTGAATGGAATCCCAAGTATGAAGAGAGATTTCAATAGCTAAAAGGAATCTTGACAAGTACGCCAATATTGAATATTCCAGATCCAAACAAATATTTTTTGGTGTGCATGGATGCATGCAAGGAAGGGCTTGGTGGATTCCTCCCACAGAAGGATCATGTGGTATGCTATGAGTCCAAAAAATTAAAATAACATGAGAGGAATTATGCCACCCATGATAAAGAATTAGCAGTCATTATTCATGCATTAAAAATATGGATACATTACCTCATGGGGAGAAAATTTGAGCTAAGGACAATTTTTTGTGGTCTGAAACATGTGTTTGGACAACCACATTAAATTCCAAAGAAACTAGATGGTTTGAATTTTTCAGTGAATACGACTTTGAAATTAAGCATATAAAAGACAAGGAAAATCAAGTGGTTGATACACACAGTAGGAGAGATCATGAAATTCATATTGCAGCCATAAACATGTACAAGACTGATATGAAAGACAAAATTATTGAGGTAGCAAATTCAGATCAGCACTATTTGAAAATAAAAGAAACATTACAAGGAAATTTACAACAAAAATTCAAAGACTTTGAGCTAAAAGAAGATGGAATTATCATGTACAAAGGAAAAGTATATGTGTTGAATTGCAATTAGGTTAAAAACAAAGTGTTGAGGGAAGTGCACAATGTGCCATACGTTGGGCACCTAGGAAATCATAAGATGATTCTAGCTATAAGAAGCCAATACTTTTGGCTAGGAATGAAGAAAGAAGTGGCCAATTACATAGTCATATGTTTAGAATTCCATAAGGTGAAGACATAATATATGCATCTAGATAGGTTATTTCAACCACTGCCCATTCCATAATGGAAGTGAGAGGTTGTCACAGTGGATTTTATTACTAAGCTACCTAGGACAATGAAGCAGCATGATTCCATCATGGTGGTGGTGGAAACATTAACTAAGGAAACACATTTAATTCTTGTAAAGACAACACACAAGAAAAAAAAAATTTCATAAATATACATCAAGGAAGTTTCCAGGCTACATGGATTTCCCAAGGAAATACTTTTAGACAAAGATCCAAAATTTAAATCCAATTTTTTGAAGGGTTTTTTCAAAGGTTTTGGGACAAATTTAAATCTTAGTACAACGTATCACCCAGAGTCAAATGGGAAAATAGAGAGGACTAACAAAATAATTGAGGACATGTTTAGAATGTATTTGATGGACCAACCATCAAAGTGGTAATATTGTATTCATTTATTTGAATTTGATTACAATAATAGGTATCATACCTCATTAAAAATGAGTCCAGTCGAAGCATTATATGGTAGGAAGTGTAACAAACCAATGAGATGGGATAATCCATTAGACAAGGTTGTTATTGTGCTAGATTTGTTGAAGGAAATGGAAGAGAAAATGTAAATGATCAAGCATAATTCAAAGGTTTCCCAACATAGGAAGAAACGTTATGCAAATAAGAAAAAAAAAATAGATATTTAAAAGTGGGTGAACATGTGTTTTTAAAAGTGAAGGAGAAAAGGAGTTTGTTAATATTAGGAAGTTACCCAAAGTTGGCAGCAAGATATTGTGTACCTTTTGAAGTCTTAGAAAATATAGGTCCAATCACATACATGCTAAAATTTTATGCATCCGTGAGAGTGCATAATGTATTTCATGTGTAATTATTAAAGAAATATGTGTCTGGACCTAACCACGTAATTGATTGGATTGTGTTCCAGGTGGAACACAAAGGGAATTTTCGAGTGGAAATAGTATGCATCCTAGACTAGAAATTCAAAGTGCTCGAAAAAAAATCCATAGGGTTGATAAAGGTTCAATGGACCTATTATGGCCCCGAATATGCTACATGTGAGCAAGAAGAAAACATGGAGGAAGAATACCTACAAACTTTTGACAATTTTGAAGAAAATAGAATATAAGAATGCAAGACTTCATTTTGAGAAGCTAGATTTCCAAAAACACATATAAAAGTCCTATCCAACCTACACAAAGGGCCATGATAAAATAATGGTACAACCCAAAGGACTGAGAGAAGTGAAGGGGGTACATTCCTTGGGTCAATGGGTTGATGGGAATACGATATTTTTGTTGGAAATGTTATTGTAGTTGTATACAAATTGTAGAATTTTATTTCTTTAGACAATGTGATGTAAAATTGTGTGTGTGTGTGTCACCATAGTGTGCACCGATGACGATGAACAATTATAATGGAGGGGGAATGTAACATCTCCACTATGATCCCCATTTTTATTAATGCTTAATGTAGATGCAATGTGTGGCCATGGCCAGGCAATGTATATGTGATTTGTATTTCTGAATTTTAATGATAAAATGTGATGTCAATTTTTGGGGAATATGGATAGAGATGGGTGATGAATTGAACCACAAGAGAGGAGAGGATCTAGGAGAATTTCAAAGAGAGGGTCTAAGGGGGAATTACCCATGTCTATTAATTCAACCCACTTCCTAAAATTATTGTTGGTATATGAAGATTATATTTTGTTGTTGAGTGTTTCCAAAGCCAATCATTGAATGCATGTAAGAGGGTGGGTGTGAGAATTCACATCCCATAGTTATTGGGAGCGAGGGGGTTGAGAAAATCAGCTTTGGGAAGTGTGTAAATCAAGTAACCAAGACAAAGGAGAGGGAATTTGTATGGGAAATTACAACAATTTTAGACTATGAAAGTTTTGCATGAACAACAAAAAAAGAGCAGAAAATAAGAGCTCGAAGCTGGAGCAACCATGGAGGGAAATTTATGGAGAATATTTGGACTAGAATGCTAAAGAGACAGGTTTTTAGTTCTGCAGAGTGAACTCCCATGTGATTTACACTGTAATGGCAAGTGATTGTTGTTGTTTTCCCAGTAGTTTTTCTAGCAATGAGCTCCCTTGAGTTTTCAAATAGTGATATTCCTGGTTACCTATGCTAGAGAGAGCCCAATAAGTGAATGGGATGCCCGATGGACTAAGAGAAGTGAAGGGGTACATTCCTTGGGTTGAGTAGGACGAGAGGAAGAGAGCTAGTGGAAAATCGGGATAGTTGTAAGAAAATACCAGTGGGTTGTGGGATTTTCTAAGTTGTCAGTGTACAATGAGACACCACCTTCTTTTATGGATTGCTATCCCCAGATCGAGTGTGACTTGATGTTGATATTTGGAACAAAAATTGTATGGTTGGGTGGAACGTCCATCCCAAGCAGCTGGTTGCAAAAACATTTTTAAAAGATAAGTGTTTTATATTGTTTATGTGTTGCCTTATGAGTTTAATTTTTTTGTATTAATTTTATGTTTGAGAACGATTTATATGTTGATGTGTTGAGTTTTTTAAACTACATTAATTTCATTTTTAGCATGTTGTAGATGCATTTAATTATGATATCAGAAAGTAGTTAAATATGTGTGTAATTCGTATCTCGTAAGTTACAAGAAATTAGTTATTAGAGAAAATTTTGGTTTTTATGTGTTTTACGCCTAATAATGATCCTCAATTTTGTTGGGTGGTTGTTACAGAAGGTCATCCAAATGTATATTTGGTAAGAGGATAGGATCACTCAAATGGAGAATCAATTGCAACAAGAGTTAGCAGATAAGGATGAGGCATTGGAAAGGAACCCTTTTATTGCCACTATTGTGGCCAACAACATGATTGAGAAAAATATGGTAAGCTCACCTTCCTTCAACTTTTCTCAAGAGAATTTTGGTGAGTTTGAAAATAATACCAAGGGAATTGGTTCCAAACTATTAAGGTGAATGGGATATGATGGAAAATGATCCATATGGATGTCGGTGGCCTCCCACCTATTCCAACTGGCTCAATTTGGAAGTTGCTTCCCTAGTTTTTGGGTCCCTGACTTGTAGGGATGTTTTGAGGCCCTAAACAACATTTTTAGGAAACAAAATGTGTAGTCCTCAAATAGACTTTTCCAACGAGCTATGGTGCACCTAAAATGGAGATCGTATGAAAAAGTTACGAACCCGAGAAGTTGATGTACTAACTTACCCAAACGAGGGCCACATGACTTTTGACACTTCATCTCCTAGGGTTAGGTTTTTTGAATGTCTATGGTTTTTGACATTCTTGTTTATTGTAAAAATTCCTTAAGAGCCTCATTGTAATCATATTCTTGTGAATGAGAGTAGTCGTCACATCTCTTCTTAGAGATAAGCCGCCACCATTCTAGCAAGCTTGTTTCTGCTGCATTTTATAGTTTCAACTTATTTCCTTATTGAATAGAAACCATTTTTACTATATATCTGTTATTTTGTGTTAAGCATATTTTGATACTAATATGTATTCATTTTGTTCTACAAGTATATTTTGAATTAGTGGTATCAAAGCGGTTTGCTCCTTTTTGTTCTTAATGCATGTCCCCAACTAGGTCAAGGTACAAAGAATTGGGTCTCGAGCTTGTTTCTCTTGAGGAAAAACTCTCTAGCACACCCAAACGAATTCTCATGGAAGAAGAAAAGAAAGACGACGGGACATGAGATACCTTCAAAATGTTCCTCGAGGAAGCCCTCACCTAACAGAGGAACGAGATGATGGATAGTTTTGTGCAAATCCTTCAGCGACTACCAACAGGCAACACATGTTCCTCAAACAAAGGCGCCGCCCCCTTCAAGGTACAAATCAACTTTGATATTTCTATATTTGAAGATCATATAGATGTAGATGCGGTAGACAAATGGTTGAATCTGCTAGAAGAGTATTTATATGTCCATAGCTTCTCAAATAGAGAAAAGATTACTCTTGTTCTCCTCAAAGTCGTCCCACATGTCAAAGATTGGTGGGAAAATTTCTGTGAGCAAAAGGAAACAAAGGAAGCCTCATTATTTATATTCATAGTCACCTGGGAGTCCTTCAGGGATGCTATTAATGAAAAATACTACCATGTTGGAGGTTATGACGACCTATATACAAAATGGACCATGTTGTGGTAGGAAAGAGACCAAGTGGTGCCCAAGTTCACAAATATCTTCCATGCCTTGTGCACCAAGCTGGGTATCAAATATTCTAAGTGACATCTGGTTCTCAAGTATCACGATGGTCTGCATAGATAAATCCAAGATAAAATGGAGTTTCTATACATCTCATCCTTGGGTGCGGCCTACCGATATGTCGTCAAAATTGAGCAGAAGCTCAAACAAAAGATGCAGAAATTTGGGCCTAGGAACTCCTCACAGCAAAATCGAGGAAAGGGTGGCCCCAACCTACAGAACAAAGGACAAAGAAAATATGAAAAGCCTCAGGAAAACTAGTCCAGGCCACAAGCAAAGAAGGACACCAGAAAGACAAAGAAATATATCGGGAAGTGGTGTGACTTCCATAATATCCCCTGGCACAACAGAGTTGATTGTCACTTGAAACAGTCACTGCTGGTTGAGGGGAAAGCCTCTGAATCATATGCAGGTTCTGAGTCTAAGTTAGTGCTAGAAAGGGGGAGACAGATCATAGACGCAAAACCCAGTGCTACTGTTGCTACCATCAATCTCCAGCCCGTTGAACCAGATGAGCTAGAGGAAGGTGAGTGCCTTTTTCATTCACAGATGTGGGTAAAGGGTATCGCGCTGCACTTCATCGTTGATAGTGGTATCTTAAAGAACCTCATCTTAATAGAAGTTGTTAAGAGACTCGCCCTACCAAAAATGTCGCACCCACAACCCTATACCATAGAATGGCTCCTCCAAGAAAGAGACATTCGCGTCAACCAACAATTTCGCATGTCATACGACATCAAGCCCTTAAAAGACGAGGTATTGTGTGATGTTTTCCCTCTCGAAGATTGCAATGTTATTTTGGGCAAATCATATTTATGGAAATGTCATGTTGTATATGAGTCTAGGCCTCGCAGTGTTATCATTACTTTGAACAAGAAATTTTATAGGATACCCAAGGCAGTCCCACCCAGTGATATTTCCTTGATCTCTGCCAAGCAATGCAAAAAGGTCATATCTCAAACAAGGAAATTTGTCTTCTTCGTGATTTTCTCTCAAAATGAGTGAAATATCATAGCCACATCCAGGGTCTCCGCGTCCGACCTCTCCACACAACAAAAGCAAGTGGATAAGGTTGTGGAAGAATACTCAAATATCTTCTCCTCACCTACCGGGGTACCTCTGCATTGTTAGGTTAATCACCCCATCGACATGAATCCTCAGTGCATCGCTGCCCAATGGGCCGTCTACCATCGCTCTCTATTAGAGAATGAGGATATCAATCAGTTGATCCAAGAACTGCTCCAATAGGGGTGCATATGTGTTCGACAACACATGTATTCCAACAGAGGAAAAACACCTTCAGTAACCACTCACATAACCAGATCAAAGATCAACACACCAATGATTTCACGTGGTAAAACCCCTACGGGGAAACATCCATGGCCCTAGCCAACACAGTCACTTGGAGTATTTTATTAATGCAAAGAAAAACATTACAGAGAGATTTTACAAGAGAGTCTCTTACAATCGATCATCGACAAATGACCCTCCATGCTCTTTAAATAGAGATCATGAACCAATCGGGTGTTAAGCCACAGATCAATGGTCATTACGATCAAGGAGAGTATGAACCATCAGATCACTCTATGCCAGGAACATATCGTGACTGTCAGATTTCCTAACTACAAATGCATACTAATTCATACTAAAGAAACACACTTTTACCTAACGACATATTAGACCAAGTAGATCTTAACTAACTCCCAAGTGTCTAAATATCCTAACATCCCCCCTTAAGAACAACTTGGTATAGGATTGAAGGATTTACAATAGTGACACAATAGGAGAAGGAAGGAGGCATTAGAGCCTATCCCCCCTTAACGACAACTTCCTGAACTCTTAACATAGATCGAATTTTGGAAAACTTCACTTCTGTAAGAGACTTTGTGAAAATGTCTGCAACTTGATCTTCTGTAGGGAAAAAGAGCACTTCAATAACTTGATCATGAATTATATTTTTTATGAAGTTCATGTGTAGATAGATGTGTTTGCTACACTGATGTTGAACTGGGTCTTTGGAAAGTTTGATGGCACTCTGATTATCACACCAAAGGCTAGTCAGATGTTGGTGCTGGAATCCAAACTCTGAAAGAATATGTCGAAGCCACATGGCTTCCTGACTTGCATTTACCGATGTTCGGTACTCTGCTTCTACTGAAGAAAGTGCAATATCATATTCTTTCTTACAGGCCCAGGTGGCAAGTCCCAAACCAAGTCTGAAAACATAACCAGCAGTAGACTTCTGATCATCAGGGTCGTCGTCCTAATCTGAATCAGTGAAACCAACCAATAAAGGATTCCCCATTGAACTGTAATGTATCTCGAACTGAGCTGTACCATGAACATAACGAAGTATCCTTTTAGCTACTTTCCAATGGCTTTCATGGGGTGTTTTCATATACCGTGCAATAAGACCAACAACAAAGGAAAGATCAGGACAAGTATGAGTCAAGTATAAGAGGCTACCAACTAACTGATGGTACAGGGTGGCATCAACTTTAGGAGAAGTACAGGTGGCAGTAATATTGACTCTAGAATGGAAGGGAGAATGGGTTGGTTTACAATCATCCATGTGAAATATTTCACAAGCATACTTAGACTAGGACTGGGAAAGAAAAATTCCTTCATTGGTTTGCAAAACAAGCAGACTTAGACTGGGAAAGAAAAATTCCTTCATTGGTTTGCAAAACTTGGAGGCCAAGGAAATAGTGCAAAAATCCTAAGTCTGTCATTTCAAATTTCTTCTTACGGCTGTTTTTCACATGGTTTAAAATTTTTGAGTCACTACCAGTAAGTATAAGGTCATCAACATAAAGGACAAGGATTATGAGATGGCTTCCTACTTTCTTGGTATAGACATTAGGATCAGAATGGCATCTAGAGAATCCAGTGGCAATAAGAAAGGTGTACATTTTGGCATACCAAGCTCGGGGAGCTCTCTTGAGACTGTAAAGAGATTTATTAAGGCGACAAACAAGGCTAGAGTCATTATGGACATAGCCAAGAGTTTGTTCCATGTATATTTATTCTTGCAAATATCCATGCAAGAAGGAATATTTAACATCCATCTGAGGGACCTCCCATTTGTGTGAGGTAGCAAGGGCAAGAACAAGGTGGATGGAATTCATTTTGGCTATAGGGGCAAAGGTTTCATGATAGTCAATTCCTTCAACTTGGGAAAATCCTTTGGAAACTAAATGATCCTTGTGTATTTCAACACTTCCATCTGATTCATACTTAGTTCTGTAGACCCATTTACATCTGACAAGTTTTCTTCCTTTTGGAAGAGGTACAAGATCCCAAGTATCATTTTCCATTAAAGAACTATACTCTTCATTCATTGTTGTATCTTAATCTGGATGACCTAAAGCTTCTGCAAATGTCTTTGGATCATGAGTTTCTGAAACTTGAGCCAAAAGAGAAGAGGCTCGATGATACTGTGAACATGTCTGATGTTGATATGAAGGATCACCGACAAGATCACCAGCTTCTTCTCGTGTTGAACGGACCCATCGAGGAAGCGGTGGAGTTGGTGTTGGTTCAGGTTCAAAGGACTCATCTGGAGGAGGGTGAGCAGGCGGAGGTGGATTTTCATCCTCACTGACATCATCTGAAGAAGAAACCAAATCAGGAGAAGGCACAAACGCCAAATATGGCTCGTAGGCCGAAGAAGGCACAACCGTCGAATTAGGCTCGCAGACCAAAGAAGGCACGAATGTCGAATTAGGCTCCCAGGCCAAGAGATTTTCATCAAATTTAACATCTCTTCTAATAATAATTTCATTACAATGTGATTGAAGAAGTCTGTAACCTTTGACATATTCAAAATAACCAACAAATATACACTTCTCACTTTTAGGCTGCAACGCTTTCCTTTTCTCATCAGGAATGTGAGCCCATGCTATACTTCCAAGTACACGAAAGTGACTTACATTTGGTTTAATTTTAGTCCAAGCTTATTCTGGTGTTATATTTTTAAGAGCCTTTGTGGGAGTGCGATTTACTATGTAATTTTCACAGTTGTTTAATCCCTTAGATTGGATCATACAATTAGCCATTTATTTTAATGTGCGGTTCTTTCTCTCAGTAACCATTTTGTTGTGGTGTATATGGAACAGTGTGTTGCATTTGGATTCCCTGTGTAGTGCAGTAATTTGTAAAATTATTGTTCACATATTNAGTGTCTAAATATCCTAACATCCCCCCTTAAGAACAACTTGGTATAGGATTGAAGGATTTACAATAGTGACACAATAGGAGAAGGAAGGAGGCATTAGAGCCTATCCCCCCTTAACGACAACTTCCTGAACTCTTAACATAGATCGAATTTTGGAAAACTTCACTTCTGTAAGAGACTTTGTGAAAATGTCTGCAACTTGATCTTCTGTAGGGAAAAAGAGCACTTCAATAACTTGATCATGAATTATATTTTTTATGAAGTTCATGTGTAGATAGATGTGTTTGCTACACTGATGTTGAACTGGGTCTTTGGAAAGTTTGATGGCACTCTGATTATCACACCAAAGGCTAGTCAGATGTTGGTGCTGGAATCCAAACTCTGAAAGAATATGTCGAAGCCACATGGCTTCCTGACTTGCATTTACCGATGTTCGGTACTCTGCTTCTACTGAAGAAAGTGCAATATCATATTCTTTCTTACAGGCCCAGGTGGCAAGTCCCAAACCAAGTCTGAAAACATAACCAGCAGTAGACTTCTGATCATCAGGGTCGTCGTCCTAATCTGAATCAGTGAAACCAACCAATAAAGGATTCCCCATTGAACTGTAATGTATCTCGAACTGAGCTGTACCATGAACATAACGAAGTATCCTTTTAGCTACTTTCCAATGGCTTTCATGGGGTGTTTTCATATACCGTGCAATAAGACCAACAACAAAGGAAAGATCAGGACAAGTATGAGTCAAGTATAAGAGGCTACCAACTAACTGATGGTACAGGGTGGCATCAACTTTAGGAGAAGTACAGGTGGCAGTAATATTGACTCTAGAATGGAAGGGAGAATGGGTTGGTTTACAATCATCCATGTGAAATATTTCACAAGCATACTTAGACTAGGACTGGGAAAGAAAAATTCCTTCATTGGTTTGCAAAACAAGCAGACTTAGACTGGGAAAGAAAAATTCCTTCATTGGTTTGCAAAACTTGGAGGCCAAGGAAATAGTGCAAAAATCCTAAGTCTGTCATTTCAAATTTCTTCTTACGGCTGTTTTTCACATGGTTTAAAATTTTTGAGTCACTACCAGTAAGTATAAGGTCATCAACATAAAGGACAAGGATTATGAGATGGCTTCCTACTTTCTTGGTATAGACATTAGGATCAGAATGGCATCTAGAGAATCCAATGGCAATAAGAAAGGTGTACATTTTGGCATACCAAGCTCGGGGAGCTCTCTTGAGACTGTAAAGAGATTTATTAAGGCAAAAAACAAGGCTAGAGTCATTATGGACATAGCCAAGAGTTTGTTCCATGTATATTTATTCTTGCAAATCTCCATGCAAGAAGGCAGATTTAACATCCATCTGAGGGACCTCCCATTTGTGTGAGGTAGCAAGGGAAAGAACAAGGTGGATGGAATTCATTTTGGCTACAGGGGCAAAGGTTTCATGATAGTCAATTCCTTCAACTTGGGAAAATCCTTTGGAAACTAAATGATCCTTGTGTATTTCAACACTTCCATCTTATTCATACTTAGTTCTGTAGACCCATTTACATCTGACAAGTTTTCTTCCTTTTGGAAGAGGTACAAGATCCCAAGTATCGTTTTCCATTAAAGAACTATACTCTTCATTCATTGTTGTATCTTAATCTGGATGACCTAAAGCTTCTGCAAATGTCTTTGGATCATGAGTTTCTGAAACTTGAGCCAAAAGAGAAGAGGCTCGATGATACTGTGAACATGTCTGATGTTGATCTGAAGGATCACTGACAAGATCACCAGCTTCTTCTCGTGTTGAACGGACCCATTGAGGAAGCAGTGGAGTTGGTGTTGGTTCAGGTTCAAAGGACTCATCTGGAGGAGGGTGAGCAGGCGGAGGTGGATTTTCATCCTCACTGACATCATCTGAAGAAGAAACCAAATCAGAAGAAGGCACAAACGCCAAATATGGCTCGTAGGCCGAAGAAGGCACAACCGTCGAATTAGGCTCGCAGACCAAAGAAGGAACGAATGTCGAATTAGGCTCCCAGGCCAAGAGATTTTCATCAAATTTAACATCTCTTCTAATAATAATTTCATTACAATGTGATTGAAGAAGTCTGTAACCTTTGACATATTCAGAATAACCAA
>JZKD02S0388127.1:0-18384 GCA_000966675.3 Picea glauca
GGCTCCAGATAGGACATGGGAATGTCCTTCTTCCATGTCAAAGATTTGTGGACTGGTAACAGATAGGACCTGAACTCAACATTTGAAGGTGAAGAGGTTTTAAACCAGCAGTCCCGTGTTCTGGATAACCCTGTGTATTCGGCAATAGCTGCTTCATCTATAATGAACTCCTCTCTGCCTATTTTTGTAATCCTTCCATCGTATGAGAGGGAAAATGCTTCAGCAACTTGTTGGTGGAAGGTTGTCAATTTTTCACAATATGTAAAAACTCTGACCTATTTGAAACTTTCTGCGACCTCTGGATGATCTTCAAAGTACCACATGCCATCTTTCTTGGACCTCAAAGCAGGACTTACTTTTGACATGACTCAATACCGACTGTACCTGAAACTGTGGGGGATAAAAAATATTAGGGAGGTAATGGTTCTGGGACTTATGCAAACAAAACCCAGTGAAATTGGGAGACAAAGCATATGATTAATAACCTCACTAAGACACCTTCCCACTCTCGGATGACAGTCTAGCTGAGAAATGCCAAAACTTCAGCTTTTCGGGGGGCAATTGAATTGCTGAAACTTTAAAAGAAAACGGTTTCGGATCTTACCTGATAACTCTCTTAAGTTTCTTTGATTTGGGCTACCTGCTGAACTCAGAGACACTTCGACGATCACCAGAGAACGCAGGATCAGAATTTTGAAAATGTGCTTTGCTGATAAGATCACAGACTTGTGATTATCTTGAGCGATATTCGGGATCCATTATAACTCATTGAGTTTACAGATGAAGGGAAGATCTGGTAATGATGACTGGCGTACTTATCACTGAAATGGAGGGAACCCCATACAATCATACCTGTCAATAACCGTTCTGCGTGGATTTGAAATGATTATTGAAATGGATAAAACGCAGGTGCTTCGAACCTTTTGACTGAACACCACGAATGTGCATCATCTCCCACAATGCGAGCTTTCGGCGGTTGTATTTCTCATCATTGCAACGATTTTTGACATCTGGCTCGTGCGAAAGCACAAGCTTTCTTTCTGCCCGTTCAAACATTTTCAGTGGTTGCTTGCCTTCTGCCTCGACCCTTTATCTGCCGAAAATGAACACTTTCGGTGGTTAATGAGCACGCTGAAGGCTCGCCTAAACCACTGAATCCTGATATTTTGCCAATTTCTTGACCGAACCAAAATCAACATTGCTTTTGAGCTTATTTTGGAATAACAGATTCTCTAACCTATCTATAGAAAGTTAGAAATCAAATTTAGGGACCAACCTATCATCTAAAAATCAAACAAATCTACTGATTTATTTGAGGAGTTAACATATCCAAATAACTTGGTCACCCATTTTTGTTGCTCCTAGGATGAAATCCTTTGTTCTTGTAGATTTTAACCTTGTACAATATTTTACTGGAAATAGTTTTTCAATAAAAGAACAGAAAAGATACAATGGAAAATACACACATTACATAGATATTTTTCCCCAGGAAACCCAAACCAAGAAAATCAGCATATTCTATATTCATTCATAGTGATAGATTGTTTACAATACAATATACATATAGGAGCCAACGACATCCAAAACCATAACTCAATAACTTGGATTAGTCAACAACCCTAATTCCTTAACCGGAAATAGAAAACCATCGACAAAAATCATGTGCCAAAAACCGCCCAACAATCAACATGAAAATCGATGCGACACGAAAAATGAGGCAAAATGCGACACCTTTCCTGAGTCAAAAACATTTTCTCGGGAACGCTTCCCCTGAACCCATGCTACCCCCCTCAAACCCCCTTGTTCTCTCGGTGCAATGTAGCAAACATTATGGCTAGTCGTGCAAATAATGTAACACATACCCAACATTCTCCCACTTGTTGTTTTATTTGCATACAAGGGGTTATGGGGTTTCATAGTCAACAATACAGGGAAAAAATGACCATGGATCCTCTACACTAAGAGAACTTCTTAGTGATCACATATTTTGTTAATGAATCTGTAACATTCTTCAAAGTTTCCACCTTCATCAACAACACTTTCCTTTCTTCAACCATGTCTCTCACAAAGTGATATTGAATATCCCAGTCTGCATCCACAAAGGCATGTATGTCCAACACTCTGTCCAATGTTGGTATTCCTTAGTAGCACAATCCATAGCTATAAGTGCCATGCAAATACCTAAAAACCCTTTATACTATTGTCAAATGATCCTTCCCTGGTTTTGACATATACCTGCTTAAAAATCCCGCTGCATATGCAATGTCTGGTCTAGTACAGACCATTGCATACATCAAACTATTAATTGCACTCTCATATGAAACACAAGACATGTTCTCCTCCTCTTCTTGTGTCTCGGGACACGGATCCACAGATAAATTTACACCAACAAGAATAGGGACCTTGACCGGTTTACATTCCTACATATTAAACCTCTACAATATTGTCTCGACATATTTTCTCTTATTTAACCAGAGTTTCCTCTTTTTCCAATCTCTTTTAATTTCCATGCCCAAAATTAAATTTTAAGCACCGAGATCATTCATGTCAAATTTAGAGGACAACTAAGTTTTCACATCCTGGATAATGTCCTTGTCGTTTCCTATCAGCAACATGTCATCCACATACAAGACAAAATAAATCAAATGATCACCAATTAATTTAAAATACAAATAGTTATCCTCTTTGTTTCTTGTGAAGACAAGTCCCAGCATATAAGTATCAATTTTTTGATACCACATCCTTGGTGATTTTTTTAAACCATATAGGGATGTTTTTAGCTTGTATACCAACTCCTTCTTTCCCTTCACAGCAAATCCTTATGGCTAACACTCCAAGAGTCACTCCCAGACTGCAAATGAGAGTAAGGTTGGTAACATAGAAATGTAAATGGATTAAAATAGTTTGAATAGGTGGATCGGAAAGAGAAGAGTAAAAAGGAGGGAATCGGACTATTGCAAATACATTCCATTGGGCATGGAGTTATAACATTCTACATATCAAAGGCAATCAAGCTGCCTACCAGACAAAAGGCTTATGCAAAGATGGATATAAGAATAGAAGGTAGAAGGTAAACAAAGAGAAGAATATCCACATAACATAGATCCTTTCTGTAATGTAGATTAAAGAGTGCTTGAACAATAATCTATGATTAACAAGCAATTACCACAAATCCTTTGCAGCTCATGAATTCATTAACCAAAGGCATCTTTTGATATTCAAAATCTGTAAACATTACTCAAGAAAGATGTTAATAAAGAATGGAAATAAGAGAAAAACATTATGGTATCACAACTTTCATGAATCTCTAATGGCAGAAATACCTACAACACATGCCCTCGGGCTTACAAATGAGCAACTCAACTGCTCCTCTAGATCTCTCCTCTCTTGGATCATGAATCCAACCCCTCTCTAAGAGATATCTCCTTCATTAAATAGAGAAAGCATCAAAAATTATTTAGGAGGTCGAATCCCATATCTTTCATTGGATTATAGGCCTTGGAGATAGGTGGCAACAGTCAAAGAGATAAAAATCCAACAAACTGCTAATTTTTCAAGAAATTGTTGGAAGTCTTTAATGAATTGTTTCCAACTCATTGCATGAGGTTTTAATGGAGCTAAAACTTAGGTGCAAGTGTCCCTTGACATCTAACTGATCCATGAGAAGTCATTTGAACCCTCCTTGACAGTCGGTAACCTCCCAACAAGGTGAATATCCAATCAACTATGCAAAACAGATAATTTGCAGCACATTTCACAGCGCATTGGTGTTTTAATTATTTCTCTTAGATTCCAAACTAGGTTAGGTTGAAATTTGGTTAGAAAGTCAACAGGGATATCATATTCCTCCACAAAAAATTTCAAAGAAACTCACTTTGTCGTTTTGGTTTTATTATCAAATTTGTAACAATAGCCACTACAGGAAATTTTGTAGCGCATTCTGTAGCGCTTGTCTATGTAGATCATTTCGTAGCACCAGGTGCTACAAAATGTCCTGTAGCTGTATGATTTGTGTAGTTTGAGCCCAAAATACTCAAAAACTTTATCCAAATGTGTATAAGCACATAGATGTCTCCAGATAGGGTGTAAGCATGATACTTTCCACAAAAATTCAAAAATCTAAGGATGAATTGACCCATAACAACTACATGTGACCCTTAACAGCTTCATGTGCTAACAGTTGCTTCATATAGATTTCTTCTTCCAGATCCCCATGTAGGAATGTTTCATTCACATCCATTTTTTCTACTTCAAAATCAAATGCAGCAGCAACAAATAACAAAAATCTTATAGAAGTTAACTTGGCAACAAGAGAAAAAATCTCACTAAAATCAATTCCCTCAACCTGGGAATAACCCTTTGCTACCAACTGAGATTTGTATTTATACACTTTTCCTTCTATATTCAGCTTCCTTTTAAATACCCATTTGTTCCCAATGGACTTTCTTCCATATGACAACTCCACTAGATCACAAGCCTCATTCTTATCCAACGTTGTCGTTTCTTCATCCATGGCCTTTTTCCAGAGCTTTCCATCCTCTGAATCTATTGCCTCCCTAGCAGTTCTAGGATCATCATCAATAATAGACAAAGAAAAATTTGACCGGAAATCAGATGGAGTATACCTTTCTGGTATCCTTCTTTCTCGAACCGATCTCCTAAATATTGGAGTATGAGGATCTTCTTCTTATGATTCATGTTCTTATATAGAGTATGATTCATCATCCTTTAAATCAAACTCTATTTTCTCTAGTTCTTCCTTACTTGGTAGGACTTCCTGTTTAACAACATCCTTCATTTATCTAAATATCACATATTGGCTATACACAACCTTCTTAGTTGTTGGGTTACAAATCTTATAACCTTTGAGACCATCTTTATACCCAATAAAGATACACTTTTTAGCCTTCTTATCTAGATTACTCTCGTTTTCCTTTGGAACATGAACATAGGCCTCATAGCCAAATACCTTGAGATGTGTGAGAGAAGGTTTCTTACAAATCCATACCTCTTGTGGATTCTTGTCCTCCAGCACTGATGAGGGTGATCTGTTGACCAGGTAACATGTAGTACCCATTGCCTCTGTCCAGAATTCTTGCCCTAACTCGGCACCACTGAGCATGCACCTTGATTTTTCCATCAGCGTCATGTTCATCCTTTATGAAACTCCATTATGTTGACGTGGATATGGATTAGTCTTTTTCCTTGATATATCGCACTTCTTACAGAATTCTTCAAATTCATTCTCGCATAACTCTACTCCATTATCTATCCTCGGCACCTTAATTCTTGTCTCTGTGTGATTCTCAACGAGAGCCTTAAACTCTTTAAACCTGTCAAAGACTTTAGATTTCTTCCTAAGGAAATATATTCAAGTATTCCTCGAGAATTCATCTATAAATGAGACATAGTACACATATTTTTCCAATGATGGAACCGACATAGGTCCAAACACATCACTGTGAACTAGCTATAAAATTTCTTCTGCCCTCGTTGCATTAGAGGGGAATCTTACCTGATTCTACTTCCCATATACACAATGTTCACAAAAATAAAAATATATGGAGTAGTTAGAAATACCTTCAACCATACCTTTACCATGTATTAGTCGAAGACCCTTCTCTCTGATATGCCCCAGTCTTTGATGCCATACCATAACCTTTTCTCTAGATACTATAGGAGTTATTTATTCTTCATCTAAAATATTAGGAACAATGGAAATATTACACCCATCACTAATAGTGATTTTTTGCATCTTATATAGAGTTCCAAACCAAACTCCCTTCAACAGCACCATTGTTCCTCGAACCATCCTGCAGGTTTCCTTTTCAAATATTGTTTTTACCCCTACATCGTCCATTTTTATTTCAAAAATCAAATTTATGGCCAAACTTGGGATGTGCAAAACACCGGGTAGTGTTATAATCCTTCCATCTATGAGCCTCAACTTGACTTTTCCTCGTCCTATGATTCTGGTTTTCGATTCATCACCTAGGAAAAAATTACCTCCATCATACCTTTCATATTCACAAAACCACATCTTGTGGGGAGTCATATGAAAGGATGCACCTGAGTCAACCAAACATGCCTCATGATCTACATGTATTCTTGAATAATCGTAGTACACATCTCCTCCTTCTTCCTTGGAGGTATTTTCTTCTGTAGAAGGAGCTTCTTCAGATCCCTTCTTTTTCTCAATTTTGGATCTACACGGCTTCTTGTAGCGCCCTTCTTTTCCACATCTCTAGCATACCTTTACAAACTTTCCAGGAGATTTATATCTACCCTTGGACTTAGATCTCCCACTTGAGGACTTAGATCTATTTCTTTCCTAGGAGCGCCCTCTTGCAAATAATGCATATGTTCTCTATCCTTCCATGTTCTTCCATCTCATCTCCTCCGACAACAAGGATGAGACCACTTCATAAAAATTCAAGGCAGATGTATTACTACCTATGGCCACAACCAAACTATCCCATGATTATGGTAAAGAGCACTGTAAAATGATACACTTATCTTCATCTGAAATTTTAATCTCAACAGACACTAACTGACTTACCACAGTATTGAAGGTGTTCAAATTCTTTGCCACCGAGTCTCCATCTCTCATCCTCGGGTTATACATATTATTTCTCAGGAAAATTTTATTTAGTAGGGAGTTAGACTGATACAAATTCACCAACTTATCCCATAAATATTTGGTTGTAGCTTCCTCTGACACATTTAGTAATATTGAATCTGAGAGACACGGTCGGATTCTTCTCTTCTCCTTCTGATCCAAATTTTTCCAGTCATTTTTTGAAGTTCTTATATGTGCAGTACCTGAATCCACCATGATCCATTGATCTCTTTCCACCAATAGATCTTCCATATTGAGCTTCCATAGCTCAAAAGTTTTCCCATTAAACTTCTTGATCTCCATTTTCAAATTGCTTGCCATTTCTTTTCACCTGAAAAATCAATACCACGGATCTCCCAATGTAACAAGGATTATCACAATCCCAAGCCAAACCCTTGAACACAAAGGTGTCCCCCTGAAACCAACAAATATTTGATACCAAATGTATATTTTAACCTTGTACAATATTGTACTGCAAATAGTTTTTCAATAAAAGAACAGAAAAGATACAATGGAAAATACACACATTACACAGATATTTTTCCTCTGGAAACCCAAACCGGAAAAACTAGCATATTATATATTCATTCATAGTGATACATTGTTTACAATACAATATACATATAGGAGCCAACGACATCCAAAACCCTAACCCAATAACATGGATTAGTCAACAACCCTAATTCCTTAACCAAAAATAGAAAACCATCAGCAAAAACTATGTGCCAAAAAACCACCCAACAATGGACATGAAAATCGAGGAGACATGAAAAATGAGACAAAAATGTGACATGTTTCCCAAGGAAAAAAAATTCTTGGGGGTATTTCCCCTAAACCCACATGGAGAGGGGCTATCGCCCGGTGCAACGTAGAAAACACTGGGTCTAGTCGTGCAAAGAATATAACACATACCCAATAGTTATAGGAAATACTTGAGGCTCTGATGGTCAGTTTTAATTTGGAATCATTGCCCCAAGAGATAAGGATGCCATAGATCCACAGCATGCAGAATATCCATCATTTCCTTTTCATGTATTGATTGTCCAAGATGTCACTCTGAGATTTTTTTGCTAGTGAATACCAAGGATCTACCCTCTTGCATAAGCATTACGCCAATTCCTTTCCTGGAGGCATCACATTCAAGGAAAAAAATATTTGTGAAGTCAGCAAGGGCCAAGACATGAGTTGTGCACATGGCTTCTTTCAATGCTTGAAATGATTGATCAGTTGTTGGAGTCCAAGTGGAAGAATTCTTTTTTAGGAGAGTAGTAAGAGGCACTGCAATTTTTCCATGATTCTTAACAAACTTGGGATAATATCATGTTAAACCCTGAAAACCACACAATCTCTTGAGATTTTTTGGGTGGGACCAATCTTGCATAGCTTCAATTTTCTTAGGATCCACCCTTACACCATCCTTGTCGAAAATATGACCCAAGTACTCCACTTCCAAAGCTCCAAAGGCACATTTATATTTCTTGAGAAAAAGTTGGTGCTGAGAGAGTAGATTGAGAACTTGATCCACATTGGTAAGATGGTTTTCCAAGATTTTACTATAGATGAGAATATCATCAAAGAAAACTAGGAAAAAATGACGGAGAAAAGGACATAAAACATGGTTCATGAGACTTTGGAAAGAGAAGGGGGCATTACACAAGCCAAAGGGCATGACCAAGAATTCATATTGACCCTCATGAGTGTGAAAAGTAGTCTTATGAATGTCTTCCTCATGCATATGTATCTGGTGGTAGCCAGAATGAATATCAAGTGTAGTAAAATATTGAGCACCACGTAATTCATCCAAGAGATCATAAATGACAGATATGGGAAATTTTTCTTTGATGGTGAGTTTATTGAGGGTGTGAAAGTTTGGAAACATATGCCAAGTACCTTATTTTTTTAGTACCATGACCATGTGAGAAGAATAGGGGATATTAATAGGGCAGATAACACCTATGGCTAGCAATTCTTGAACAATTTTCTCAATTTAATTCTTTTGGGAAAAGGGATGATGATAAGGGAGAAAATTGGGAGGAAGATTGTCGGGGATGAGAGGAATGGAATGATCATGAACACCATGAGAAGGAGGAATTCCCTGGGGAGTGGAAAAAATACCTTGTTGTTTGGAGATGATACATTGGAGGCCAGGATGCACCACAAGTTTCTCGATTGCTTGAATAGAATGGATTTGGGAAATAATTACGAAATGACCTTTTTTGAGGAGATTTCCATTCGATGGGAGTTGATTATCTCAGGGGAGCCTATTGTGATTCCTTGGAATTTATATTATTTTCCACCTGTTGGAATTGCATGGTTAATTCCTTGAAATCCATGAGGATGGAACAAGAGTGCATAACCATTTTTCACCAAGAACAATATCACAACCACCCATGTCAATAGAAAACATATGAGATTTCAGGTGGTACTACCCAATTTGGAGACACACATTTTCACAATTCCCCCCACATTTCATTGAACCACCATTTCCAATCATGATTTGAAATTTGTTGACTGCATGTATTTAGCAATGGGTTTCCTGGGTAATACAAAGGTGAATAAAATTGTGAGTGTTTCCATTGTCAATTAAGATGATGACTTTTCAATTCTTAATGTAGCCAATGAGCTTGAGGGTTTGGGGAGCATAGAATCCAATGAGAGCATTCAATGAAATGATCAGTTCTACTTATGGTTGGTCTGAGGGAGAAGTAATATCAATTGGCTCAGGTAACTCTACCATTGGGGGGNAAGCAGGACTTACTTTTGACATGACTCAATACCGACTGTACCTGAAACTGTGGGGGATAAAAAATATTAGGGAGGTAATGGTTCTGGGACTTATGCAAACAAAACCCAGTGAAATCGGGAGACAAAGCATATGATTAATAACCTCACTAAGATACCTTCCCACTCTCGGATGGCAGTCTAGCTGAGAAATGCCAAAACTTCAGCTTTTCGGGGGGCAATTGAATTGCTGAAACTTTGAAAGAAAACGGTTTCGGATCTTACCTGATAACTCTCTTAAGTTTCTTTGATTCGGGCTACCTGCTGAACTCGGAGACACTTCGACGATCGCCAGAGAACGCAGGATCAGAATTTTGAAAATGTGCTTTGCTGATAAGATCACAGACTTGTGATTATCTTGAGCGATATTCGGGATCCATTATAACTCATTGAGTTTACAAATGAAGGGAAGATCTGGTAATGATGACTGGCATACTTATTACTGAAATGGAGGGCACCCCGTACAATCATACATGTCAATAACCGTTCTGCGTGGATTTGAAATGATTATTGAAATGGATAAAACGCCGGTGCTTCGAACCTTTCGACTGAACCCCACGAATGTGCATCATCTCCCACAATGCGAGCTTTCGGCGGTTGTATTTCTCATCATTGCAACGATTTTTGACATCTGGCTCATGCGAAAGCACGAGCTTGCTTGCTTCCCGTTCAAACATTTTCGGTGGTTGCTTGCCTTCTGCCTCGACCCTTTATCTGCCGAAAATGAACACTTTCGGTGGTTAATGAGCACGCTGAAGGCTCGCCTAAACCACCGAATCCTGATATTTTGCCAATTTCTTGACCGAACCAAAATCAACATTGCTTTTGAGCTTATTTTGGAATAACAGATTCTCTAACCTATCTATAGAAAGTTAGAAATCAAATTTAGGGACCAACCTATCATCTAAAAATCAAACAAATCTACTGATTTATTTGAGGAGTTAACATATCCAAATAACTTGGTCACCCATTTTTGTTGCTCCTAGGATGAAATCCTTTGTTCTTGTAGATTTTAACCTTGTACAATATTTTACTGGAAATAGTTTTTCAATAAAAGAACAGAAAAGATACAATGGAAAATACACACATTACATAGATATTTTTCCCCAGGAAACCCAAACCAAGAAAATCAGCATATTCTATATTCATTCATAGTGATAGATTGTTTACAATACAATATACATATAGGAGCCAACGACATCCAAAACCATAACTCAATAACTTGGATTAGTCAACAACCCTAATTCCTTAACCGGAAATAGAAAACCATCGACAAAAATCATGTGCCAAAAACCGCCCAACAATCAACATGAAAATCGATGCGACACGAAAAATGAGGCAAAATGCGACACCTTTCCTGAGTCAAAAACATTTTCTCGGGAACGCTTCCCCTGAACCCATGCTACCCCCCTCAAACCCCCTTGTTCTCTCGGTGCAATGTAGCAAACATTATGGCTAGTCGTGCAAATAATGTAACACATACCCAACATTCTCCCACTTGTTGTTTTATTTGCATACAAGGGGTTATGGGGTTTCATAGTCAACAATACAGGGAAAAAATGACCATGGATCCTCTACACTAAGAGAACTTCTTAGTGATCACATATTTTGTTAATGAATCTGTAACATTCTTCAAAGTTTCCACCTTCATCAACAACACTTTCCTTTCTTCAACCATGTCTCTCACAAAGTGATATTGAATATCCCAGTCTGCATCCACAAAGGCATGTATGTCCAACACTCTGTCCAATGTTGGTATTCCTTAGTAGCACAATCCATAGCTATAAGTGCCATGCAAATACCTAAAAACCCTTTATACTATTGTCAAATGATCCTTCCCTGGTTTTGACATATACCTGCTTAAAAATCCCGCTGCATATGCAATGTCTGGTCTAGTACAGACCATTGCATACATCAAACTATTAATTGCACTCTCATATGAAACACAAGACATGTTCTCCTCCTCTTCTTGTGTCTCGGGACACGGATCCACAGATAAATTTACACCAACAAGAATAGGGACCTTGACCGGTTTACATTCCTACATATTAAACCTCTACAATATTGTCTCGACATATTTTCTCTTATTTAACCAGAGTTTCCTCTTTTTCCAATCTCTTTTAATTTCCATGCCCAAAATTAAATTTTAAGCACCGAGATCATTCATGTCAAATTTAGAGGACAACTAAGTTTTCACATCCTGGATAATGTCCTTGTCGTTTCCTATCAGCAACATGTCATCCACATACAAGACAAAATAAATCAAATGATCACCAATTAATTTAAAATACAAATAGTTATCCTCTTTGTTTCTTGTGAAGACAAGTCCCAGCATATAAGTATCAATTTTTTGATACCACATCCTTGGTGATTTTTTTAAACCATATAGGGATGTTTTTAGCTTGTATACCAACTCCTTCTTTCCCTTCACAGCAAATCCTTATGGCTAACACTCCAAGAGTCACTCCCAGACTGCAAATGAGAGTAAGGTTGGTAACATAGAAATGTAAATGGATTAAAATAGTTTGAATAGGTGGATCGGAAAGAGAAGAGTAAAAAGGAGGGAATCGGACTATTGCAAATACATTCCATTGGGCATGGAGTTATAACATTCTACATATCAAAGGCAATCAAGCTGCCTACCAGACAAAAGGCTTATGCAAAGATGGATATAAGAATAGAAGGTAGAAGGTAAACAAAGAGAAGAATATCCACATAACATAGATCCTTTCTGTAATGTAGATTAAAGAGTGCTTGAACAATAATCTATGATTAACAAGCAATTACCACAAATCCTTTGCAGCTCATGAATTCATTAACCAAAGGCATCTTTTGATATTCAAAATCTGTAAACATTACTCAAGAAAGATGTTAATAAAGAATGGAAATAAGAGAAAAACATTATGGTATCACAACTTTCATGAATCTCTAATGGCAGAAATACCTACAACACATGCCCTCGGGCTTACAAATGAGCAACTCAACTGCTCCTCTAGATCTCTCCTCTCTTGGATCATGAATCCAACCCCTCTCTAAGAGATATCTCCTTCATTAAATAGAGAAAGCATCAAAAATTATTTAGGAGGTCGAATCCCATATCTTTCATTGGATTATAGGCCTTGGAGATAGGTGGCAACAGTCAAAGAGATAAAAATCCAACAAACTGCTAATTTTTCAAGAAATTGTTGGAAGTCTTTAATGAATTGTTTCCAACTCATTGCATGAGGTTTTAATGGAGCTAAAACTTAGGTGCAAGTGTCCCTTGACATCTAACTGATCCATGAGAAGTCATTTGAACCCTCCTTGACAGTCGGTAACCTCCCAACAAGGTGAATATCCAATCAACTATGCAAAACAGATAATTTGCAGCACATTTCACAGCGCATTGGTGTTTTAATTATTTCTCTTAGATTCCAAACTAGGTTAGGTTGAAATTTGGTTAGAAAGTCAACAGGGATATCATATTCCTCCACAAAAAATTTCAAAGAAACTCACTTTGTCGTTTTGGTTTTATTATCAAATTTGTAACAATAGCCACTACAGGAAATTTTGTAGCGCATTCTGTAGCGCTTGTCTATGTAGATCATTTCGTAGCACCAGGTGCTACAAAATGTCCTGTAGCTGTATGATTTGTGTAGTTTGAGCCCAAAATACTCAAAAACTTTATCCAAATGTGTATAAGCACATAGATGTCTCCAGATAGGGTGTAAGCATGATACTTTCCACAAAAATTCAAAAATCTAAGGATGAATTGACCCATAACAACTACATGTGACCCTTAACAGCTTCATGTGCTAACAGTTGCTTCATATAGATTTCTTCTTCCAGATCCCCATGTAGGAATGTTTCATTCACATCCATTTTTTCTACTTCAAAATCAAATGCAGCAGCAACAAATAACAAAAATCTTATAGAAGTTAACTTGGCAACAAGAGAAAAAATCTCACTAAAATCAATTCCCTCAACCTGGGAATAACCCTTTGCTACCAACTGAGATTTGTATTTATACACTTTTCCTTCTATATTCAGCTTCCTTTTAAATACCCATTTGTTCCCAATGGACTTTCTTCCATATGACAACTCCACTAGATCACAAGCCTCATTCTTATCCAACGTTGTCGTTTCTTCATCCATGGCCTTTTTCCAGAGCTTTCCATCCTCTGAATCTATTGCCTCCCTAGCAGTTCTAGGATCATCATCAATAATAGACAAAGAAAAATTTGACCGGAAATCAGATGGAGTATACCTTTCTGGTATCCTTCTTTCTCGAACCGATCTCCTAAATATTGGAGTATGAGGATCTTCTTCTTATGATTCATGTTCTTATATAGAGTATGATTCATCATCCTTTAAATCAAACTCTATTTTCTCTAGTTCTTCCTTACTTGGTAGGACTTCCTGTTTAACAACATCCTTCATTTATCTAAATATCACATATTGGCTATACACAACCTTCTTAGTTGTTGGGTTACAAATCTTATAACCTTTGAGACCATCTTTATACCCAATAAAGATACACTTTTTAGCCTTCTTATCTAGATTACTCTCGTTTTCCTTTGGAACATGAACATAGGCCTCATAGCCAAATACCTTGAGATGTGTGAGAGAAGGTTTCTTACAAATCCATACCTCTTGTGGATTCTTGTCCTCCAGCACTGATGAGGGTGATCTGTTGACCAGGTAACATGTAGTACCCATTGCCTCTGTCCAGAATTCTTGCCCTAACTCGGCACCACTGAGCATGCACCTTGATTTTTCCATCAGCGTCATGTTCATCCTTTATGAAACTCCATTATGTTGACGTGGATATGGATTAGTCTTTTTCCTTGATATATCGCACTTCTTACAGAATTCTTCAAATTCATTCTCGCATAACTCTACTCCATTATCTATCCTCGGCACCTTAATTCTTGTCTCTGTGTGATTCTCAACGAGAGCCTTAAACTCTTTAAACCTGTCAAAGACTTTAGATTTCTTCCTAAGGAAATATATTCAAGTATTCCTCGAGAATTCATCTATAAATGAGACATAGTACACATATTTTTCCAATGATGGAACCGACATAGGTCCAAACACATCACTGTGAACTAGCTATAAAATTTCTTCTGCCCTCGTTGCATTAGAGGGGAATCTTACCTGATTCTACTTCCCATATACACAATGTTCACAAAAATAAAAATATATGGAGTAGTTAGAAATACCTTCAACCATACCTTTACCATGTATTAGTCGAAGACCCTTCTCTCTGATATGCCCCAGTCTTTGATGCCATACCATAACCTTTTCTCTAGATACTATAGGAGTTATTTATTCTTCATCTAAAATATTAGGAACAATGGAAATATTACACCCATCACTAATAGTGATTTTTTGCATCTTATATAGAGTTCCAAACCAAACTCCCTTCAACAGCACCATTGTTCCTCGAACCATCCTGCAGGTTTCCTTTTCAAATATTGTTTTTACCCCTACATCGTCCATTTTTATTTCAAAAATCAAATTTATGGCCAAACTTGGGATGTGCAAAACACCGGGTAGTGTTATAATCCTTCCATCTATGAGCCTCAACTTGACTTTTCCTCGTCCTATGATTCTGGTTTTCGATTCATCACCTAGGAAAAAATTACCTCCATCATACCTTTCATATTCACAAAACCACATCTTGTGGGGAGTCATATGAAAGGATGCACCTGAGTCAACCAAACATGCCTCATGATCTACATGTATTCTTGAATAATCGTAGTACACATCTCCTCCTTCTTCCTTGGAGGTATTTTCTTCTGTAGAAGGAGCTTCTTCAGATCCCTTCTTTTTCTCAATTTTGGATCTACACGGCTTCTTGTAGCGCCCTTCTTTTCCACATCTCTAGCATACCTTTACAAACTTTCCAGGAGATTTATATCTACCCTTGGACTTAGATCTCCCACTTGAGGACTTAGATCTATTTCTTTCCTAGGAGCGCCCTCTTGCAAATAATGCATATGTTCTCTATCCTTCCATGTTCTTCCATCTCATCTCCTCCGACAACAAGGATGAGACCACTTCATAAAAATTCAAGGCAGATGTATTACTACCTATGGCCACAACCAAACTATCCCATGATTATGGTAAAGAGCACTGTAAAATGATACACTTATCTTCATCTGAAATTTTAATCTCAACAGACACTAACTGACTTACCACAGTATTGAAGGTGTTCAAATTCTTTGCCACCGAGTCTCCATCTCTCATCCTCGGGTTATACATATTATTTCTCAGGAAAATTTTATTTAGTAGGGAGTTAGACTGATACAAATTCACCAACTTATCCCATAAATATTTGGTTGTAGCTTCCTCTGACACATTTAGTAATATTGAATCTGAGAGACACGGTCGGATTCTTCTCTTCTCCTTCTGATCCAAATTTTTCCAGTCATTTTTTGAAGTTCTTATATGTGCAGTACCTGAATCCACCATGATCCATTGATCTCTTTCCACCAATAGATCTTCCATATTGAGCTTCCATAGCTCAAAAGTTTTCCCATTAAACTTCTTGATCTCCATTTTCAAATTGCTTGCCATTTCTTTTCACCTGAAAAATCAATACCACGGATCTCCCAATGTAACAAGGATTATCACAATCCCAAGCCAAACCCTTGAACACAAAGGTGTCCCCCTGAAACCAACAAATATTTGATACCAAATGTATATTTTAACCTTGTACAATATTGTACTGCAAATAGTTTTTCAATAAAAGAACAGAAAAGATACAATGGAAAATACACACATTACACAGATATTTTTCCTCTGGAAACCCAAACCGGAAAAACTAGCATATTATATATTCATTCATAGTGATACATTGTTTACAATACAATATACATATAGGAGCCAACGACATCCAAAACCCTAACCCAATAACATGGATTAGTCAACAACCCTAATTCCTTAACCAAAAATAGAAAACCATCAGCAAAAACTATGTGCCAAAAAACCACCCAACAATGGACATGAAAATCGAGGAGACATGAAAAATGAGACAAAAATGTGACATGTTTCCCAAGGAAAAAAAATTCTTGGGGGTATTTCCCCTAAACCCACATGGAGAGGGGCTATCGCCCGGTGCAACGTAGAAAACACTGGGTCTAGTCGTGCAAAGAATATAACACATACCCAATAGTTATAGGAAATACTTGAGGCTCTGATGGTCAGTTTTAATTTGGAATCATTGCCCCAAGAGATAAGGATGCCATAGATCCACAGCATGCAGAATATCCATCATTTCCTTTTCATGTATTGATTGTCCAAGATGTCACTCTGAGATTTTTTTGCTAGTGAATACCAAGGATCTACCCTCTTGCATAAGCATTACGCCAATTCCTTTCCTGGAGGCATCACATTCAAGGAAAAAAATATTTGTGAAGTCAGCAAGGGCCAAGACATGAGTTGTGCACATGGCTTCTTTCAATGCTTGAAATGATTGATCAGTTGTTGGAGTCCAAGTGGAAGAATTCTTTTTTAGGAGAGTAGTAAGAGGCACTGCAATTTTTCCATGATTCTTAACAAACTTGGGATAATATCATGTTAAACCCTGAAAACCACACAATCTCTTGAGATTTTTTGGGTGGGACCAATCTTGCATAGCTTCAATTTTCTTAGGATCCACCCTTACACCATCCTTGTCGAAAATATGACCCAAGTACTCCACTTCCAAAGCTCCAAAGGCACATTTATATTTCTTGAGAAAAAGTTGGTGCTGAGAGAGTAGATTGAGAACTTGATCCACATTGGTAAGATGGTTTTCCAAGATTTTACTATAGATGAGAATATCATCAAAGAAAACTAGGAAAAAATGACGGAGAAAAGGACATAAAACATGGTTCATGAGACTTTGGAAAGAGAAGGGGGCATTACACAAGCCAAAGGGCATGACCAAGAATTCATATTGACCCTCATGAGTGTGAAAAGTAGTCTTATGAATGTCTTCCTCATGCATATGTATCTGGTGGTAGCCAGAATGAATATCAAGTGTAGTAAAATATTGAGCACCACGTAATTCATCCAAGAGATCATAAATGACAGATATGGGAAATTTTTCTTTGATGGTGAGTTTATTGAGGGTGTGAAAGTTTGGAAACATATGCCAAGTACCTTATTTTTTTAGTACCATGACCATGTGAGAAGAATAGGGGATATTAATAGGGCAGATAACACCTATGGCTAGCAATTCTTGAACAATTTTCTCAATTTAATTCTTTTGGGAAAAGGGATGATGATAAGGGAGAAAATTGGGAGGAAGATTGTCGGGGATGAGAGGAATGGAATGATCATGAACACCATGAGAAGGAGGAATTCCCTGGGGAGTGGAAAAAATACCTTGTTGTTTGGAGATGATACATTGGAGGCCAGGATGCACCACAAGTTTCTCGATTGCTTGAATAGAATGGATTTGGGAAATAATTACGAAATGACCTTTTTTGAGGAGATTTCCATTCGATGGGAGTTGATTATCTCAGGGGAGCCTATTGTGATTCCTTGGAATTTATATTATTTTCCACCTGTTGGAATTGCATGGTTAATTCCTTGAAATCCATGAGGATGGAACAAGAGTGCATAACCATTTTTCACCAAGAACAATATCACAACCACCCATGTCAATAGAAAACATATGAGATTTCAGGTGGTACTACCCAATTTGGAGACACACATTTTCACAATTCCCCCCACATTTCATTGAACCACCATTTCCAATCATGATTTGAAATTTGTTGACTGCATGTATTTAGCAATGGGTTTCCTGGGTAATACAAAGGTGAATAAAATTGTGAGTGTTTCCATTGTCAATTAAGATGATGACTTTTCAATTCTTAATGTAGCCAATGAGCTTGAGGGTTTGGGGAGCATAGAATCCAATGAGAGCATTCAATGAAATGATCAGTTCTACTTATGGTTGGTCTGAGGGAGAAGTAATATCAATTGGCTCAGGTAACTCTACCATTGGGGGG
>JZKD02S0388138.1:0-11850 GCA_000966675.3 Picea glauca
ACTACCTTTCATTGGATAACCAATTAAAATCAAGAAAGTTAATATTGGAACATAGAAGCCCCTAAGTTGGCCAACGTTGGAGATTACTGGGATGATGCCACTATTGATAAGATTACAAAATTACTACATGAGTATCAGGACTTGTTTCCAACCAAGTTCACATACATGAAGGGAATTAAATGGCCCATGGGAGAAATGAAGATCCCCTTGAAACCATATGCAAGGACATTCAAGCAGAGACCCTACAGACTGAATCCCAAGTATAAGCAGAAAGTTAGGATCAAACTAGATAGAATGTTGGAAGCAAGAATCATAGAACCTGTCGAAGAATCAGAGTGGATTAGCCCTATGGTGGTCCAGGATAAGAAGTCAAGAGAGATCAGAATCTGTGTAGACTTGAGGAAACTGATTGATGCATGTTTACATGATCCATTCCCTACACCATTTACTGACGAAGTGTTAGATAATGTAGGAGGACAAGAATTTTACTCCTTCACAGATGGATTTTCAGGTTATCACCAGATCAGGATTGCTAAGGAAGATCGCCATAAGACCGCATTTGCCATAGAATGGGGTTCTTTCTAGTACACTATGATGCCTTTCGGATTGAATAATGCACCAACCATCTTTTCCAGGGTGGTGGTTGAAGCATTCAAGGAGTTTTTACATAAATTTTTGGAAGCATATTTTGATGATTGGACTATATTTAGCTTATTGAAAAATCATATTGAATGCTTGAGACTAATGTTGGATAAGTGCAGGCAATGCCAGATTTCCCTGAACCCATAGAAGTGAATCTTTCTCTCACCTTTTGGAGAATATATGGGACACATTGTATGCAAGCAAGGGTTGTTGGTAGATCCCTCTAAGATTTCCATCATTGTTGATCTTCCTCCCCCTACTTTGGTTAGACAACTACGCACTACACTGGGACATATTGGATGCTACAGAAAGTTCATTAAGGGATATGCATAGATAAAAACACCCATGGAAAATATTTTAAATAAATATCGCCACTTTCAATGGTTAGAGGAATGCCAATAGAGCTTCGACACACTAAAGCAGAAAATGGTTACTGCGCCTATTCTGGTTTTCCCAGATTGGAGTGAGGAGTTCCACATCCATGTCGATGCTTCGTCCATTGCATTAGGAGTAGTATTAGCATAAACATGAGTAGGATATATTGACCAACCACTAGCCTTTACTAATAGGAATCTATCTACAACTGAGATAAAATACACTACCACTGAAAGAGAAGGATTAGCTATGGTGTATGCATTGCAAAAGTTTAGACACTACTTGTTGGAAGGGAATTTCAAGATGTTTACTGATCACTCTGTGTTGAAATACTTAGTCAACGAGCCAGTGTTGGGGGGAAGAATCTACATATGGCTACTGTTATTCCAGGAATATGACTTTGAGATTGTGGTCAATCCAGGGAGAATGAACTCCACTTGTCTAGGCTAGAACATGGAGAGGAACCTACCAGTTTGGAGTATACACTACCAGATGCACAGTTGTTGGCCATCAAAAAGGTTGATGATCAATTCAACGAGATATTCTAGTACCTATCTACAGGAATGACACCTTACGAACAAAATCATTCAGAAGAAACAACTGGTAGTTCGTGTTGCATATTTTTCACTTATAGCTGGGCAACTATATAAGATGGGACTCGATGAGATCTTGAGGAGATGCATTATGGAGGCAGAAAGACAACTGATTTTGGCAGAAGCAAATGAAGGCATCGCAGGAGGACATTATGCCAGGAAAGCAACAACACAAAAGATTCTTAGAGCTGGCCTCTGGTGGCCCACTTTACACAAAGATGATAAAGAATACTACAGATCTTGCGATGTATGCCAAAGAGTTGGAAAACCTTCTATAAGGGATGAGATGCCTTTATCACCTCAGCTAACGTTACAGGAATTTGAGAAATGGGCCATTGATTTTTTGGGACCTATCAACCCCCCAGGAAAGTGCACAGGAGCTTGATACATCATCACTGCGACAGAGTATTTGACTAGATGGGAAAAAGCAAGAGCAGTTAGGGACTGTAGTGAAACTACAACTACATAGTTCATATTTGAGGATATCATAACAAGGTTTGGATGCCCAAAGATCCTTATGAGGAATCAAGGTACTCATTTTATTAATAAGACTATTGAAGCCTTAACTCAGGAATCTGAAGTTCATCATCAGAAGAGTATGCCATATCACCCACAAGCGAATGGTACAGTTGAAGCTTTCAATATGATCTTGGAGACAACGTTGACGAATATTTGCAGTGTGAACAAAGATGATTGGGATTTGAGAGTGCTAGAAGTATTATGGGCATATCGAACCACTTGCAAAAGTTGACAATGTAGAATCCCTTTAAGTTAGTTTATGTCCTAGAAGCAGTGGTACCTATGGAATATTTGGTTCCTAGTTTGAGAATTGCAACATTTACAGATATGGACGTAGTCATTGTACAAGTCAGGCTTGCGCAGTTGGTAGAGCTGGAAGAAGACAGGTTTATTGCAGGATTTCATCAGCAGGTACAACAGGAACGAGAGAAGGCCTACCATGACAGGCATATCAAGAGGAAAGCATTCAAACAAGGAGATTTGGTGTTGGTATACGACAACAAGCTCATGAAGCATCCAAGGAAGTTCAAGAAACATTGGCTTGGGACTTATGAGGTCACCTATGTTATAAAAGGAGGAGTTGTGTAGTTGAAGATTCTGAATGGAGAATGGAAAAAAGGTTTGGTAAATGGGAGACGATTGAAATTGTACTATGACAACCAGTGTTGCCTCGCAACTCTCAGTAAAATCATAAGAAGAAGGGTCTAGGTACCAGGTGTAGTTGAAACTAGGTACCAGACACAGAAAAGACAGCCTGCACAAGGAAGGGAGGGACTGAATAGAGAGTACAAGCTCCTCTGCACAGTCTGAAGTCGAAGTGAAACAAAAGGTTCAGTCTTGCAGTGACTTGAGATGAGTCACAGGTGATTGTTGGGGGCCTGTTGGCCCTTGGTTATGGAAGAAAGCGAAGAGTAAGGAAGAAAGGAGAAGTACAAATTGCACGGAAAGCACATTGACTGAGAATGGGTCGAAGTGGTCAAAGAAGCGTAAAATAAGGAGAAAAGGAAGGAAAATATAACCGTTGGAGGAGAAGACCAAGGAATACAGATCAGCAAGGAAAGATGGACCGTGGACAACTCAACAAGTGAAAGAAGACATCAATGAGTGCTTTGGAGCACCTCGTGGAAAAGAAGGAAAGATAGGCTGGAAAAGCCCTAAAAACACGGGTCAAGTGGACCTAGGGTTTTGGATCTAGGGTTTTGACACCTAGATGTTTGCCATGTAATGTATAAATAAAGGTCTAGAGGAGCTGGGATGGGTTTGGTCATATTGTGAGGGTTAATTTTTGTTGATTGTTGTTGTCGAGAGAGAGAAGTGTGTTGTTGTAGAAGAATATGTACTGTAAGATCTTCAGTTGGGTGCGAAGATCAACCCTGCAGCTGGGTGCACAGGGAGGGGAGAGAAGAAGAGAGAAGAGAGAGGGAGATATACAAGCTAAGAGCACATATAGAAATGTATGTTTCCATTTAATATATCAAGAAGCACAGTTCTGTGGACGTAGCCCTAGGGAGAGGGTGAACCACGTATATCTTGTTGCTCTATGTGGTTGATGTTGTGTTATTTTCTTTCTGTTATACTGTTATTACATTGTTGTGTTAGATCTGAGATATAACTTGCGAAGTAAGCTTAGGCATGGTAAAGAATAGCTAGGTTGTTGTGTGTTGTTTCCATGGATCCACTTTGCACTTCCTCTAGTTGTAGACACATGTGTCCTGCAACCCCCTATTGCTACTTTGGGTGAGATTACATCTACTTCGCAGGTGTTGTCGAAAGGGCCAGTAGTTAGGGCTTGTTGGTGTGCTGTTAGAGTTGAACCGTAGGTCTGCCCCTGTGCCAACACGATTTTGAATAAATTCAGGATGACAGACTGCAATTCCATGCCTACACCTATGGTGATGAATCCGAAGAAAATGAACGAGGCTTATTCTGATTCAGGCGAGATTGATACACATCTTTACAAATAGAAGATTGGATCATTGATGTATTTAGTTAACACTAGACCTGGTATATCCTATGCACTGAGTGTACTCATCTAGTTTATGAGTCAGCCGAGACAGACACACTGGATAACATTGAATCATGTGTTGAGATATATACAAAGCACAGTTGGTTATGGCCTGAGATATGCCTATGGTGTAGACATGCGATTGCAGGCATATGCCGATGCAGATTTAGCAGGGAGTGCAATGGACTAGAAGATCACATTCGGTTGTTGTTTTACTTTGGGATCTGCCATGGTTTCCTGCTGCAACAGGAAACAAAATTCTGTGGCTTTGAGTACAATAGAAGCATAATACATTGCATTATGTGTGGTAGTCCATGAAGTAGTGTGGCTTCACAATATCCTTGCAGACTTATTTGGACATGAGATGGATTCCACCATTATCCATTGCGATAACCAGAGCTGTGTGAATCTCTCAGAGAATCCCGTGTTTCACGATAAATAGAAACACATTGAGATCAAATACCATTATATCAGAGATATGGTGCAGAGGAAAGAAATACACGTGCAATACCTTTCTACACATGAGAAAGTTGCAGATGTCTTTACCAAACCGCTTTCCAGGATGAAGTTTGAGTACTTCCGTGAGAGATTTGGCTTGATGGAGAATGCCTCCCTAGCCGAGAGGGAGTGTTGATGATTGTAGCTTCATGAGACATTCTCCATATCATTATCCTCTGGATTGAGTTGAGACATTTGTGAGAAAGCCCATGCGATGGGTGTGTCATACTCCTCTAGATTGAGTTTAGATGACGTATGGTCTCCTGTCGTGCTCCTTTGGACTGAGTTGAGACAACTTGAGATGGTCTCATGTTAGAGTCCTATGGACTTAGTTGAGTCGAATTGAGATGGATCTCCAGATGGTACTCCTATGGACTTAGTTGAGTTGATATGTTGATAGTGATGTGCCTGTGGTTGAGCACAGTTGGACGTGTCCCTAGTGGCCGAGCAATAGAGGATGTGAGAGATCCTTTCTATATTGTCTAAGAGTAATATTTACTGTAAAGGGTACAAGTCGGCCCCACCATGTGAATATAATTGATATTGTGTAAAGTTTAATTCTATTATTTAGTTGTATAGGTCATCCCTATTGTGCCAATAGACACACCTATTGTTGTGCTAGGTCTTGTATATATAAGAGAGTAGATCCCCATTGTGGATCACTGACTCTCTCACACTTCATTGTAACAATCTCTCAAACTAGTTGTATGGTTTAATTGTGCACTTCTCTTAGGCACAGGTTTCAAGGTCATAGAATCACCCTCTTGTGTTCTCCAGGGTTTATGGTGTGGGGGATCTTCTCTTGACTCTATAGCAAAGGATTGTTGGGTTTTTCCCTTGATTGAGAAGGGTTTTCCCAAGATAACTTCTTGTGTTCTTTTGCATGGTTATTCTTCTTGTGATCTTGGTTACTGCAACTATTGTTTATGGTATTGTTGCATTATTTATCGTTCAAGTACATGATAAATTGAGATAAACTACATGTCCTTGAGCTAAGCACTAAAATTCAACTACTTTCTGCATGGTGTTTGTAGGGCCGCCATGGTTCTTTATTATTCCCACCCTCTACGAATAACTTAGGACCATACTCAAATAATTTTAAATTATCCATGACATTTAGCAAGTAGAGCTACACATTGAATCTTCGGAGGTGGCACAACCCTAGATCACCATTCAAGTAAACATTATACATGGTAAAGACATTGATGTGAACCATTGCCATCACTCATGTAGTCAATAGGATATGACCTTTCATGTTCAACCATAATAGATTTTATCGACCACCAGTCTATCACTTTTTGGATCAAGCAAATATTAATTCATACACAGACGCTTTCTGATCAGATTTTCCTTTCATCCACCAGTTGAATGGTTCCACATCAATTCCATTCGAATCTTCTAGAGTAGACTCATATGCACACAAGTTTTTGTTGGTCGATTTCAATAGTTGACCGATGCATGGCATTCATGTTTCATTTCTGGTCAACTTAAATCAAATAATATATGGTAGACTCTAGATCCCACACACAATGTATTAACCGGACCAATTTTTCCACTTCTAATTCTTGGGAAGGTGGCGCTTCACAAAACTATTCCAACTTCATCAAACCCTCGTTTGAAGCACACACGAGTTGGCCATTTTTCAATATTCGATGAATTCGACTAAATGTCTCTTTTCAACTTCCATTCATGGTGTGATTAGGTCATCCCATGCAAGGAATGAATTCCCATATATAAATAATACATGACTAGGTTAGCAGATACAATTGATAACACTAAATATACACAGTACTTGTGTGTGTCATCTCCTAAAATTTCCAATCGCTGTAACAACTCATCCATACTAGGCCTTTTTCAATAAGTATTGCATATCACTTATGTAGATCACATGGGGAAAATCATTGGGCATGCCCATGATCTTATCGCTCTCCAATATGGGCATCTGAATCATGTGGAGATCTAGAGGTAGCATGAAACTCACCATGAAATGTTGCACTCAACTAATGATATTTTTGATCGTGATTTATGAGAAGAAAAATCTGACTAACAAAATGAATACGAAAACAAAGAGATACGAAGAACAACAACATATATCTAGTGAACAATAACTTCTATTTAATAAATGAAATAGACTGAAACTGTAAAACTGCAGAAATGAAAACAACTTACTTGAATGGTGGTAGCTATCTCTAAGAAGAGATGTGGCTGCTACACACATTCGTATGAGAAGAATGATTACAATGAGGCTCCAGAGGCTTTTTTAACATTATTCATGAATGCCAAAACCCTAGACATCCAAAAACCTAACCCTAGGAGGTGAAACACCAAAATTTATGTGGGCCTCGATGGGTAAGTTGGTACCTCAAATTCCTGAGGTTTTAAATTTTTTATACGACCTTCATTTTAGGCGCATGATACCCCATTGAAAATATATTTTTGAGAACTACACATTATGCCATCAAAATCTGACTCTGTCTACAGTTTGACTGTGACAAGTCAAAAAAACATTGTTTAGGGCCCCAAAACGGCCCTGGAAGTACAGAAAGATGTACTAACATGAAAAATTTCAAAAGAATCCAGTTGGATTAGGTGGGTGGCCACCAATATCCACTTGGATTATGTGTAGGGTTTCAGACAACCCGAAAAGTGTAGAACCCACAATTACAAAGAAGTACAAAAGATCATGTTGAACTAAAAAATGTCAAGAGGAGCTAGTTGGAATAGGTGGTTGGCCACCAATATCCACCTGGATCAATGCTCCCCTATTAGGAAGCAATGGTCTCCATTATGTTGAGTCCCCCCACCAGGTGAGGAAATGTTTGCTGAATTTGGCCCCGGGTGAGACACTTTCCTTGGTGTAGGAGCTGCCCTTCCTTGATAACCCAATAAAGATGGATCCTTTGCTGGCGAGTGCCCTTAACCTGTGTGTCCAATATATGATCAGTGGATTCCTGTTCCATGTGGTCATGATTGAGCTCTGTTTGTGTCAGTTATTCTGCGATCTCTGAGGTGTCCAATAATGGTGGAAAATATGGCTGAAGGAGGTCCACAATGAACACTGGGTGCAAGCCAAGGAGGGGTGGAGTGTTGAGCTCAAAATAATTGATACCCACAACCTTGGTGATATTGTAAGGCCCATAAAAAAGTGAGAGAAGCTTCTGATGGGGCCTTGTAAGGCGCTCTTTCTAAAAATGTAACCAGACCTTGTCTCCCACCTGAAACTGGTGTGATACCCTGTGTTGATCATGGCGTTGCTTGTACTTAGCATTGAATTTATGCAAAATCTCATGGACCTGTTGGCGAATGTGTTGAATCCGCTCAATGAATCTGGTGTCTTTTTCGGCCTCAGACTGAACATGGGAAGATTCTTCTTATGTGGTGGAGAGAAGTAATGCAATGTCAATGGGACCCAAGGGTTGGAATCCCAGCCCCAAATGAAATTGGCTATGGATGATGGATCTATGGAGAGCCTTGTTGTAGCTATGCTGAACATAAGGAAGACTTGTTAGCCTCTTTCTCATATACAATCACTAAGTCTTAATATACCACCTTTGTATATTTTACATGCTAGGATATAGTTGTGATCCTAAGTGTGTTTCTAGATTNTATATCCTATGCACTGAGTGTACTCATCTAGTTTATGAGTCAGCCGAGACAGACACACTGGATAACATTGAATCATGTGTTGAGATATATACAAAGCACAGTTGGTTATGGCCTGAGATATGCCTATGGTGTAGACATGCGATTGCAGGCATATGCCGATGCAGATTTAGCAGGGAGTGCAATGGACTAGAAGATCACATTCGGTTGTTGTTTTACTTTGGGATCTGCCATGGTTTCCTGCTGCAACAGGAAACAAAATTCTGTGGCTTTGAGTACAATAGAAGCATAATACATTGCATTATGTGTGGTAGTCCATGAAGTAGTGTGGCTTCACAATATCCTTGCAGACTTATTTGGACATGAGATGGATTCCACCATTATCCATTGCGATAACCAGAGCTGTGTGAATCTCTCAGAGAATCCCGTGTTTCACGATAAATAGAAACACATTGAGATCAAATACCATTATATCAGAGATATGGTGCAGAGGAAAGAAATACACGTGCAATACCTTTCTACACATGAGAAAGTTGCAGATGTCTTTACCAAACCGCTTTCCAGGATGAAGTTTGAGTACTTCCGTGAGAGATTTGGCTTGATGGAGAATGCCTCCCTAGCCGAGAGGGAGTGTTGATGATTGTAGCTTCATGAGACATTCTCCATATCATTATCCTCTGGATTGAGTTGAGACATTTGTGAGAAAGCCCATGCGATGGGTGTGTCATACTCCTCTAGATTGAGTTTAGATGACGTATGGTCTCCTGTCGTGCTCCTTTGGACTGAGTTGAGACAACTTGAGATGGTCTCATGTTAGAGTCCTATGGACTTAGTTGAGTCGAATTGAGATGGATCTCCAGATGGTACTCCTATGGACTTAGTTGAGTTGATATGTTGATAGTGATGTGCCTGTGGTTGAGCACAGTTGGACGTGTCCCTAGTGGCCGAGCAATAGAGGATGTGAGAGATCCTTTCTATATTGTCTAAGAGTAATATTTACTGTAAAGGGTACAAGTCGGCCCCACCATGTGAATATAATTGATATTGTGTAAAGTTTAATTCTATTATTTAGTTGTATAGGTCATCCCTATTGTGCCAATAGACACACCTATTGTTGTGCTAGGTCTTGTATATATAAGAGAGTAGATCCCCATTGTGGATCACTGACTCTCTCACACTTCATTGTAACAATCTCTCAAACTAGTTGTATGGTTTAATTGTGCACTTCTCTTAGGCACAGGTTTCAAGGTCATAGAATCACCCTCTTGTGTTCTCCAGGGTTTATGGTGTGGGGGATCTTCTCTTGACTCTATAGCAAAGGATTGTTGGGTTTTTCCCTTGATTGAGAAGGGTTTTCCCAAGATAACTTCTTGTGTTCTTTTGCATGGTTATTCTTCTTGTGATCTTGGTTACTGCAACTATTGTTTATGGTATTGTTGCATTATTTATCGTTCAAGTACATGATAAATTGAGATAAACTACATGTCCTTGAGCTAAGCACTAAAATTCAACTACTTTCTGCATGGTGTTTGTAGGGCCGCCATGGTTCTTTATTATTCCCACCCTCTACGAATAACTTAGGACCATACTCAAATAATTTTAAATTATCCATGACATTTAGCAAGTAGAGCTACACATTGAATCTTCGGAGGTGGCACAACCCTAGATCACCATTCAAGTAAACATTATACATGGTAAAGACATTGATGTGAACCATTGCCATCACTCATGTAGTCAATAGGATATGACCTTTCATGTTCAACCATAATAGATTTTATCGACCACCAGTCTATCACTTTTTGGATCAAGCAAATATTAATTCATACACAGACGCTTTCTGATCAGATTTTCCTTTCATCCACCAGTTGAATGGTTCCACATCAATTCCATTCGAATCTTCTAGAGTAGACTCATATGCACACAAGTTTTTGTTGGTCGATTTCAATAGTTGACCGATGCATGGCATTCATGTTTCATTTCTGGTCAACTTAAATCAAATAATATATGGTAGACTCTAGATCCCACACACAATGTATTAACCGGACCAATTTTTCCACTTCTAATTCTTGGGAAGGTGGCGCTTCACAAAACTATTCCAACTTCATCAAACCCTCGTTTGAAGCACACACGAGTTGGCCATTTTTCAATATTCGATGAATTCGACTAAATGTCTCTTTTCAACTTCCATTCATGGTGTGATTAGGTCATCCCATGCAAGGAATGAATTCCCATATATAAATAATACATGACTAGGTTAGCAGATACAATTGATAACACTAAATATACACAGTACTTGTGTGTGTCATCTCCTAAAATTTCCAATCGCTGTAACAACTCATCCATACTAGGCCTTTTTCAATAAGTATTGCATATCACTTATGTAGATCACATGGGGAAAATCATTGGGCATGCCCATGATCTTATCGCTCTCCAATATGGGCATCTGAATCATGTGGAGATCTAGAGGTAGCATGAAACTCACCATGAAATGTTGCACTCAACTAATGATATTTTTGATCGTGATTTATGAGAAGAAAAATCTGACTAACAAAATGAATACGAAAACAAAGAGATACGAAGAACAACAACATATATCTAGTGAACAATAACTTCTATTTAATAAATGAAATAGACTGAAACTGTAAAACTGCAGAAATGAAAACAACTTACTTGAATGGTGGTAGCCACCTCTAAGAAGAGATGTGGCTACTACACACATTCGTATGAGAAGAATGATTACAATGAGGCTCCAGAGGTTGTTTTAACATTATTCATGAATGCCAAAACCCTAGACATCCAAAAACCTAACCCTAGGAGGTGAAACACCAAAATTTATGTGGGCCTCGATGGGTAAGTTGGTACCTCAAATTCCTGGGGTTTTAAATTTTTTATACGACCTTCATTTTAGGCGCGTGATACCCCGTTGAAAATATATTTTTGAGAACTACACATTATGCCATCAAAATTTGACTCTGTCTACAGTTTGACTGTGACAAGTCAAAAAAACATTGTTTAGGGCCCCAAAACGGCCCTGGAAGTATAGAAAGATGTACTGACATGAAAAATTTCAAACGAATCCAGTTGGATTAGGTGGGTGGCCACCAATATCCACTTGGATTATGTGTAGGGTTTCAGACAACCCGAAAAGTGTAGAACCCACAATTACAAAGAAGTACAAAAGATCACGTTGAACTAAAAAATGTCAAGAGGAGCTAGTTGGAATAGGTGGTTGGCCACCAATATCCACCTGGATCAATGATCCCCTATTAGGAAGCAATGGTCTCCATTATGTTGAGTCCCCCCACCAGGTGAGGAAATGTTTGCTGAATTTGGCCCCGGGTGAGCCACTTTCCTTGGTGTAGGAGTTGCCCTTCCTTGATAACCCAATAAAGATGGATCCTTTGCTGGCGAGTGCCCTTAACCTGTGTGTCCAATATATGATCAGTGGATTCATGTTCCATGTGGTCATGATTGAGCTCTGTTTGTGTCAGTTATTCTGTGATCTCTGAGGTGTCCAATAATGGTGGAAAATATGGCTGAAGGAGGTCCACAATGAACACTGGGTGCAAGCCAAGGAGGGGTGGAGTGTTGAGCTCAAAATAATTGATACCCACA